>PVIC010001094.1:0-53734 GCA_004025085.1 Thryonomys swinderianus
CCTTCCTTCCTTCCTTCCTTCCTTCCTTCCTTCCTTCCTTCCTTCCTTCCTTCCTTCCTTCCTTCTTC
The DNA here is from genome assembly GCA_004025085.1 of Thryonomys swinderianus. Taxonomy (NCBI): domain Eukaryota; kingdom Metazoa; phylum Chordata; class Mammalia; order Rodentia; family Thryonomyidae; genus Thryonomys; species Thryonomys swinderianus. Next base: position 69 of record PVIC010001094.1, read on the forward strand.
CCTTCTTATCTCTTTGCTCTGACTTGCTTTCTATTTTTGATATGGGAAGACTCCTATTATACATATGTTAGCTTTTTTGTTTTGGCTTAAGTTTTATGTAATTTTGAATTAGTTTTTCTTTTAATTAAAATTTGTTTTCTTTTTGCCTTTGTTCTTGCTGGGCATTAAGTATAGTGTTTAGTCTCTGAGTTTCTTACACATTGCTCTTCATTTATTAAGTGATTTATTATTTTATTTCTATATTGTCCTTTATCTGTATAACCTCATTTATACATTTTAAAGAATTTACCCATGATTTTCTTTCATATTTTCCACACTCTATATCATTATAATTTTTTTGGCTGATTAAAAAATATTTTCCTTTTTTTTTTTTTTGGTCCCCAGGATTGAACTCAGGCCCTTGTGCATCCAAGGTTGGCACGGTACCACTTGAGCTAAGTCCACAACTAAAAAATATTAATTGCATTTCTTATCACTTTTATCAGTACAGTTTTGTGATCTGCTACTAACTCTCTATTTTGAAATATTAACTTTGTACAGGGTTTGATTGAAATCCTATTGTGTTGGTTGGGATTCTCTGAAAGTAGTTTTTCCTTACTTCTGAGAGGAATGGGGGAGTTAAGTCATTTTGTTTGTTTGTTTGCTTTGTTTTGTTTTTCTGCTTTCACATCTCTCTTCCTCTTGCTTTTCCACAGCATGATTAAATAATACAGATTTATACTTCTGAGAACTTCCCCCTCTGTTGTTCTCTGCAGTTCAATCTCCATAGTAATTTTTTCTTTGTTCTTCCTTCCTATTCTGGATTATACTTCCAATATTTCTCCTTTCTGAGGAGATTTTCCTTTGTCTTGAGATTTCATAGAGCTCAGGCTACAGCATCTTTTGGGTACTTTCTACCTGCCTTTGCCCTCTCCTAGAATTGGAAATCTCTTTCATTCTTAATTACAATTTTCAAATTGACCTACCACACATTCCAGTGTGAACCTACTTCAGGAACATTCTGTTTAAGTCCACTTGATGCTCCAGAGCTTCCTTCTATGAAGAAACTGCATAGATCTTATAATTCTGGAAGGTTTAATTGCTTTTGGATTTTACGGGAACATTTGCCCCTTAGTTCGTTTTGTTATCCATAGGTTTAGATCTTGTTGCCTAGTTATTTTGGTTGGACATGTGAAGGGGATTGGGAATATTAAAAACTACACTTCATATTCTCAGGATTCCCTTCTCAGTGTAATTCTTTGGTTTTTTGTTTTCATTTTTTTGAGACGGGGTCTTGCCTTGTAGTTCAGGCTGGCCCTGAGCTCACCATGTAGCCCAGGCAAGCCTCAGACTCAGCAGTCCTCCTGACTCTGCTTCCCATATGCTGGGATTACAGGCATGAGCCACCATGTAATAGCACTTTTACCCTCAGAAGTAAAGAATAGATAATAAACTATGTGGTCATCTTACTTATTCTCAATGACCAAACAACTTTCTAACTCATTCAAACTTAATCTGAATTTATTTGTCAGCAAAGTCTAACTTGGTATGAACTGAAGTTGTTTATATATTTGCTTGTCTCATTTATTCTGAATATTCATACATGTTTTTGTACAGAAATATTCATACCTTTCATTTTATCATGTAAGTCCAGATCCATTGGTGATGTTCCATAATATATAGTATATGAAACACATTTCCATTGTAAAATAGGAAAAGCTATAAAAAATTAAACACATTTTGATCCAGAAATTCCAGATAAGGAATTGTAGAGTTGTAAAACACTTCATCCCTAACCCTGTTCCCATCAAAAGTTGTATCTGGGAAGGTATCTGTAGCAAGCCAGGTGACCAGATGTTCTGTCCCTAGAATTGGGAATAGGAACTTCGGGCTGCAGGTGGGCCTTGTGTCGTGCTGAAAGAGACCACTGAGTCAGCTCGGGCAGCAGTGTACCCACATGTATAGGGACAGCAGTGCTAACCGGAGTCTGACAGAGAGCCACAAAGCAGGTCTGTGAAGGCCAGCTGTGAAGAGAGATCACAGGGAGAGGGTGAACACTGGCCCTGGGAGCTCTTGTTCATGATTTCAATCACTTGTGAGTCCTTCCTTTTCCTAAAATTCTTAGAGACATCCTCTGTCCTTCCATTAAAAAGCAAAACCTTGCTTTTGCCTGGTTTTGAGTGGTTTTCTACTGGGGTGTGTGTGTGTGTGTGTGTGTGTGTGTGTGTGTGTGTGTGTGTGTGTAGGGGGTCATACATGGTTCTGAGTCATCTCCCCAGTGCCATCTTCATGAAGGGTCCCACTGGATCGCAGCACAAAGTGGTAGGAAGTCAAAGTGTAGCTGCTCTTCCATGCGCTGTTGCATGCACAGGGAAGTTCTGAGGCATTGCTCGTGGCTGCAGCAGAATCACTGCAAAGAAACAAGGTGGAAAGGAGTGGAAGACTTGGTTCCACCTTCCTGATGTCACCAGTCAGCTGAGGCTTCTTTGGCAAATCCTGCTCCCTTGAAGTTAGTGGCTCTGGGTTTTGAACGCCCGAGGCTCCTAGCTCTTAGTGCCACCGTTCTGAGCCTTGAGTGCCAGAGCCTCTTGGGTTTTAGTGTTACAGCCCTTGGTGGTTTCCCCTATCAGCTCCCCAGCAGCTGAAGCTTGTTACCCCCTTGGAAGCTCTGGAATCTTCCCAGCAACTGTTGCTACCGAGCCTCTGCCAACTTTTGGCCTTGACCTTCTGCTGATTCCTCCTCTGCTGGCAGCCTCAGGCTTTGGGATCTGGCCTTATGCTTCCTGGGGGCCTAGAGACTTGGATTTCAGTCTCTCCCATTGTAGGGCTCCAGAACTCTTCAAGTTTAGTAACCCTTTATGTTACCAGTGCTGTTTTGTTCAGCCAACTCAGACCACTGTACCAGAGACAAGAACCTGAGTACATCTGGGTGTGGTGGCTCATGCTGATAATCCCAGCACTCAGGAGGCAAAGGCAGGCAGATTGCTGAGTTCAAGGCTTGCCTGGGGTACATAGTGAGCTCAGGGCCAGCCTGAACTAAAAGGTGAGATCCTGTCTCAAAAAAACAAAAAAACAAAAACAAACCCCCCCCCCAAAAAAACAAAAAACCCTGAGTAGGGAGTAACATTACCTATGCTACAGTGCCAGTTTGGGGGAATCTGCTGGAGGGAGCCCTAGACTGACCCAGAATATGAGGGAGCCCTGCTGATGCAGAGGAATGGGCTACACATGCACAGTCTCCTGGACTTTCTGGAACCATCCGGGCACTTTTGGGGTAGGAGTAGGCACAGAGCAGAGCCCCAGGATAGGTCCATGCTTCACACCGGCTGCAGCCAAGGTCACCATCTCCCAGAGAGGCGCTGGGGTCTAGGACCTTCACCTGCTATCAAGGAAGCACTACAGAATTTCCAGGGATGCAGCTGTTTGATTAAAAGTCTCTGTGCTGCTGGCCATGGTGGCTCACGCCTGTAATCCCAGCACTCAGGAGGCAGAGGCAGGAGGATCGCTGAGTTCATGGCTTGCCTGGGCTACATAGTGAGCTGAGGGCCAGCCTGACTACAAAGCGAGACCCTGTCTCCAAAAAAAAAAAAAAAAGTCTCTGTGCTTCTGCAAAAATACTAGTACTGAACATCATGGCTGCTGCAGCTTTTGCAGGGTTCCTAGGAGGAACCGTAGTGTGGATCATGGCCTGTTGATGTGCAGGGAGTTCAGGGATATCAGCAATGGGCCCCAGTCCCTCCCTGGTCTTTGCCATTATAGAAGTTTCTGGTTGCTCCTCAGAGAGACAGTGAGCAGCAGGGCCTGGCTCGGGGGGTGGCAAGACAGCCACCCCTCAGGTCCTGCCCTCCTTGGCTGGCAGGGAGACAAAGGAAGGGTTCGCCTCCTTCTTTCTATCTCAGCCAAATAAACTAAGAATTCGATCAGTGGCATCTTTTGGGCCTCCACACCTCTGCCAGATTGCTTCCTGGAAGGCAGATGTGAATATTTAAAAATAGTCCAAAGGGCAGCTGCAGAAATGAGAAGAGAGCCTGGCTGACAATCTGAGGAAAAGTGCAGAAAGCATTTAGATATGGAACAACTTGTAGTTCAGCCAAGTAAGATTTACCCAACACCTCCATGGGGCAGACATTGTCCTGAGCTCCAGGCAGGCAAAACAGTGAAATGCTGGTCTCCACAGAGCTTGTATTGTTCCTGTGGGAAAACAAAAAACAAACCCTGGTCAGATGGTCCAGAGTTATAGAGAACAAAAATTCAGGGAGTGAGAAGGCAGAGTGTGTGTGGGATGAGGGTTGCAGTTTCTAACCGCACGGCCAGAGAAAGTGTCACTGGGAAGATTATGGGTGAGCTAAACCCAGAATGGGAAGGGAAAGCTCAGACTGGGCACCCAGCGAGGGGACGGTGGAGCTGAGGCAGGGGCTGGTACTGATGTGGACAGAGTTACAGCGAAGTCAGCAGCCTGGGCCGAGTGACGAGCTACAGGAGCACAGGCTGAGGTGTGGGAGGTGATGGCCTGGTGAGGTTCAGGTAACGGATGTCTTGGGCCACTTTAAGGACTCGGGCTTTTCATCCGAATGAGGTGGAAGGTGACTGGAAAGCTGTGAGCCCAGTGTGTTCTGGCCACCCTGGCTGTCCTGTAGACAGTGGATGGCAAATGGCAGGCAGAAGCAGAGAGACTGTGAGCTGTCGAAGCCACCTCAGGGAGGGTTGGTGGCCAGTCTTGAGGGCGGGAGGGAGGTGGGGCTCTGGGTGCAAGACCCTACGCCTACCTCTTGCTCCCTCACAGTCAAATATGCCCAGCTTTCCTAGAAGTTTTAACAGTGTGCTATTTTTATGATAATTACGTACTATAGGTTTATAGGCATCCCATGTTTGATGTAGCAATTTCTCACACAATGACACCATTTCACCCCTTTCATCTTAAGCTTTTGAAGAGGATGACACATTTTCTGCTCTGAGGAAGCCAATTAATTAACCTGATTCAACCCTTTCTGCAGAGTGAGGTATTATGGCTCTATTTCAGAGCCGGTTAAACTGAGGCCACATGTTACACCGTGGAACCCCCTGACGCTCCCCATTCTTCCCTCTGTGATTCATTAACAAAGTTTTAATTTCAGAATATCCTCATCTAAACTTTTTGGGACTTTTGGAACTAACATGTAGGTGTAAATAGAAATTATTCTGGAACTTTCATGGTGGGGTAATGGGTAGAAATTCTAAAAAGAAATTTAAGCTGTCTTTCCAGAGATGTTCAGGAAGGAAGATTCTAGAAACCCTGCTCAGTGGAACTATTTCTCATTCACATTTAGCATGGGCAAATTTGAAGTCTTTGTTTGGAGAGAAAAAGCAGAGAAGAGGAGGCCAGCAGGGGTGTCCCTCTGGAGGAGAGTCCTGTTTGCTTGGTCCAGCTGTCCTGGGTGCCACTCACACAGAGACATTTGCCAGAGTGTCATGGCGTCCACAGCAGGCCCCAGGCCAGCTTCATGCTTCTCATTCCTCTGCTGAGTCTTGGGTTGAAGGCTACATATTTTGGGGTTCCAAGTCTAGGTGGCTACTTCACCCAGTGCTTAGTTGAAGAAACAGTGATTGGTTCCTGTGCTGGAGGGGAGTGTTCCTGCTCACGAGGAGCTGAGACTCATGCAGGGCTGGACTTCAGGGGTGACTCGAGGCATTTTCAAGAATAATACAAGTGCACACGATGAGCTCTTCTCTACTTTACTCACTGGTGTGGGGCCCCAGGCTGAGGATCCCGACCCTTCTAAGTGGACCCTAGACGCCGGGCTGCTCCAGAAGTGTGGCCCTTTGGAGCCGACATGCCCATGTCAAGTTGACCTGGGCATGTTTTCCCCTGGAGCTGTGTGGGCTGGTGCACCTCTCGGGACTTAGGAACGTAGGATAGTCAAGTATGTTTTGGATTCAGGGGAGACTTAATAAGCTTCCTTTGCTTATAGTAAGCAGCTGCTGCTTCTAACCCCTAGCTGCTTCTCTGCTTTCTGTGGGGAGGAGGACACAGGGCACAACTAGTCACATCCTCATGTGTGATTTTTCTGATTGGTCTTGGTCTCAGCAACAAGCCAGCTGGCTGTGGAGGGCAAAACGAAGACCTCAAGGCACACTGCCTGTGATGGTCTCATTCTGCCACTCTGCCAAGGGCTCAGGAGGGCAGCATCTGCCTCCATGGCTGTCATGGGCATTCAAGCTCTTGAATAACAGGATAAAGGGCAAAAGCTGAATTTTCTTGTGCCAAAAGAGGAAGAGAACCAGAGCCAAGAAGATCAAACCAATGCTGCAGAGGGTGGCTAAACGGTACCCATTAACCTCTGTCAGTGCTGGAGTCCTAGAATGGGACTTTGGCCAGAAACCAGCCCTGAATGGAAACAAGGTTTGGCTGACTCAGAATAACCACAGGATGGGGGCCTGGGAATTTACAGCAAAAGGAGCTAAGCTGTTCCACCCCCAGTCTGTAATGATGAACCTTTGGGTCGGAATCAAGTTTTTTGTGAGTGGGTGGCTACAGGTCCAGGCCTCGTCCCACGGAGGGAGTGGACAAAGTGCATTCTTCCCTACTGTGGTGCTGGGGCTGGCTGGCTGCCACTTCACAGGGAAGTGGGCATGGCATTATGGCCAGCAGCTGCCCACGTGAGTGAGAGTTTGGCTTCGGAGAAGTGCTTCTTTCTTTGCCGTTACTGGCATCGGGGGGACCTGCAGTCTTCTGCTGCTGCTCAGATTTGCTGGCTCTGTTCTTTATCCTGGCAGGAAAAGAAAAGTTGCCACATGCTAAAAGATGAATCTATTGAAACTAGGATTCTATGTACTTTGTGAGTGGGGAGACTAGAAGCATCATTCACCCGAAGGTGTGATAAGAATGCACCCAAGCAGTGCCCCGAAGCCCTTCCGGAGGATGTTTTTCTCCCTTGTTCTGCGATAGGTTGGCAAGCCTGGTTGAGCTTCTTAGCAAGTCACCCTTTCCCTAGCTGGTGGAACCGGACTAATGAATCTGAACATTCCCTGCAGCCAGCCAAGCAAGTCAGAGTACCACACTGTTTTATGGAGCAGTTATTAACAAAAGCCATCGACTGCAGAGCAAAGAGCCATAACGTGAGGCTGAGAGCCCACGTAGGCACCGCTGCACAGTAACAGGCTCCTCCTGCCTGGAGAGCCTCTTGCTTAGTAGAGACGTTGCTTCTGGCTCTATGTTATTTGCTCCTCTTCCCAGCCCTTTAAATGTTTCCAGCCATTTAATGCTAAGGGAATCTGGTGACGTTTCCTGGCAGGCATCAATTTTGTTTTTGTCAAGTGTGGCAGGTTAGAAGAGTCCTAGGCTTGGGTAGGTTTCTTCCCCGGGCTGCCTTGCCTCTCCGGCAGGAAAGTAGCATGGGAGTGAATTTCTAAACCACTTTTGAATAGTCGTCCATTGGAACAGTGCTTTTAACTGCAGGTGACAACGCTAAGCAGTTGAGACAAATGTGGACCAAATAAGTGAAATAGAAGAGAGGAGAGAGGATCAGGTTGCACTGCACATGGTAAAGATGAAACTCCCTTCCCAACACTGCTCCAGCTGCATTGTTTAGAGAGTGACTGGATCACGATGGGAAATGTGTTGCTTGTGGTGATTCAGGACCAAGAGAGCTTGAAAATCACTGTGCATGAGTCAGAGGCTTGTGGTCTATTTCCATTTTACTTTTCTGGGCCTCAGTTTACCCTCTGTAAAACAAAGCAATTGTCCACAAAAGCCTCCGCAATCTTAAGAGCCAGTGGTGAGGTGAAATCCATTCCCATTCAAGTTCATTTCAGCACTCAACAGTTACCAATAAAAACTTCTTCTGTGTAGTTAACCTTCTCTTTGGGCTTTGGAAAGACGTACTTACTACCCACACAGCTCTGGAGTGTGTAGACAAAGCCAGGAGATAGAAGCTGCTTCAATAAGCCAGCTTGGCCTAAGTACAGTTTCTTTGGGTTGCCATAAAAGTTTTGTACCAGATTTCTGTGGTTACACTATGATTGTATTTTGGTATAAATTCTCTTTTGGAGGGTGAGGATACACAGGTGGGGAGAGGAAACTGACAGCTTAGGAAATGGTAACTTTGTTCATCTGGAAACCACTTGCAGGTAGTTTTGAGTCTTGGACCACTCACAGTTCTTGCTTTGTGTTACAACTACTTAGATGCCAGAGAAGCACTGGTCTCAAAAGAGCCCTGAGGGGACATGAAGAAGCCAGTGCTCTGGGTGGAGGGCAATTGGGAACTTCACGTCTGCAGGCCAAGTTTCTTTTGTAAATGGTGTTTTAAATATTAATTCCTTCACTCACATGTGCAAAGAAGCATAATTGAGAGGTGCTACACGTTTCTGTTTGGATCTCATCATGCTTGCCGGGCGTGACCTTCCAAAGGAACATCTCCCTGGTCAGAGAGCAGAGTATCTCAGGCTCAAGCAGAAGGAGGCTTCAAACATTTAATGAGAGGGATGAGTTCTGCTGCATAGCTGAAGTGTGGGCTCCAGGAATGAATGTGAGTTCAGAGTCAAAAACCGCAGGTCTGAATGGAAACTTGCGATGTGCAATAAGGGAGCAGTGAACGTTCATGGCCAACATCTGTGTCCATTGTCTCTTCACTCTGCCCGGGAATGTCTCAGCTGCTGAAATGTCAGGCCTGGAAGGAACTTTGCTGAGCGCCTCACCCAACACCTTTGGTCTCAAGGGAGGAAAACGAAGCTCTTGCTTCCAGTGACCCCATCTATGAATTCAGCAAATGCTGTGGCCTTTTGACGTACATTTTAAGGAGATTATTTTGCTCTTAAAAGTTGAATATTAGTAATTGATTCATTGTGACTGGAACTTTGTTTCATATGGACTTTTGCAATTTTGAATTTCAGTGTTGGTAGACACAATGCCTATCCTTGCCACAGAAAAGTCTGACATTTCTAATATGACCCATTACCCCCCCCCCAAAAAAAAAGCTGAATGCCTGAGATGCTTTGACACGCATAAGAAAAGTAGGGGAGGCCTTTATTAGCTTTGATTTTGACCCTATTCTCATAAATTATGCAAAATGTGTCATTTATAGGAATGGCCCAAAAGAGCAGTTGCCAGTTGTAATATAAAAAATGATACCACAGAAACTGAGACCTGGTTGTGGCAGATACCCTGTCAAAGGAATGATTTATAATCTGGAAATACAAGCAGCGAGAGGCCCACCAGCTAGGCCTGTATCATCTAAAGCAATCAAATCCCGCAAATATAAAGCGATTCTGTATTACCATTTCCAAGTGCTCCCCACAATAAGGACTCTTGTATGCCCAGGTTTAATATTCAGAGCAGAAACCACAAACTCCAGCCACTGCTCCTGGTCAAGATAGTTAATCACAGTCCCCAGGCAAAGGCAGCCTGTCATAGCATTGCTCCAAGCAGCTGGGGATTTGCCTCTGTGTCAGCCTCTCTCTTTCTGAGAACTGGAAAACGATGGTGGGTCAGACATCCATTTGCTTTCTATATTGATATAATTTCATCAGAATTTATGATGTGGGAATTATTGCACAGGCAAGAAATGTAATCTAAGCTTCATCTCACACAATGCAGAAAAGATTATGTTTTCGAGAAAAATGTACTGACTTGTTGAATCAGATTATGCATGTGCAATCCTAGTGGGTTTCAATATTTCCTTGGACAAGTCATTGCTATCTGTACCATGTGTGTTAAGCTGGCATGTATATAGATGTTTTTACAAATAATGAAAAATTCTAATACTATTGCTCTTTCATTTTCTCAAGTCTTGGCATGTGTTCATTCTGGTAAATTTTAAACATCTGTGTGTTTGTAATAGCTTGCCCTAATTCCTCTAATATCTAAATATTGCAATAACATATATGATTCTCTTTCATCCTTATGAAGACTTAATGGAGCTCCAATTGTCAAGACAAGTAAATGCCAACAGTCTTCTGGGACAATTTTATTGATGGTCATTATAGAGAGTCTGTGTGTTCTACTGTTTGGCCCTTGAAATCATTTTGATTTCTGTGAGTTTATAGTCATCTTTCAAGAGGAATCTATGAATAAAACATGTATTAAAGTTAAGGCACTTAATTGTTCCATCTAGAACCAAAAATCATTGAGTCAAAAGATAATTTTATATATTTAAAGAAAGAAATTATAATCTCAAAATGCAAAGCAGTGTCTCAAACCTGTATGTCTATGGAAATATTTTTGTAATATATTTTGATTTCTGATAATGATATGACTACATAATTCAATAGCTAGGGTTAATCCAGCATCTAAAAGTCATTGTTATGATCATTCTGTAATGATTCCATTGAATTATTGTAATATAAAAATGAATTTTTCTAATACAAAAAATGAGTTTTCCTCCCTTGAAAAGCTTAAATTCCTTCTTTTCATTTTTTGGAGCCAGGGTTTTGCTTTGTAGTTCAGGCTGGCCCTGAGCTCACTGTGTAGCCCAGGCAAGCCTCGAACTCAGCAAGCCTCCTGCCTCTGCCTCCCGAGGGCAGGGATTACAGGCGTGAGCCACCACTCCCAGCATTAAGAATCTGTATTTTATCTAAATAGGGAAAAACCCATGAGTGTCATGTCCAAATAATCTATACCTTTCACTGCATACCTACTTCAGTGCTGGGAATAACACAGTGCCACAGAGGTTTATTTTGGCTTACAGCTCTTAAAGCCCGAGGTTGGGAGGCTACACCTGATGCAGGGTTTTGAGGTGGCACATGGCACGAGCTAGGGAACACATGTGTCTCTGTGTGTTTTCTGATCTCTCTCCTCTTGTTACGAAGTCACTGGAATTCAGTCTTGATCTTTAACCTGACCCTAATCACCTTTCTAAAGTCCGGCTCTAAATACTTCAGTCGGGTTAAGTCTATGTCCTCTTAATACCCAACAGTGGACTCAACTTCCTCCTGAGTCTTCAGTGGGACAAGCCATATTCAGGCTATAGCGTGTCACACATCTTTGTCCTCACTCTATGCACACAGAGGTCACTGTTATTCTCATTTTGTAAATTAGGAAACGAGTGCTCAGAAAGGCTAAATTCCTTGCTCCATGAGGGTTACACCTACATTTGAACCGAGGTGTGTTAGCTCTCAGAGCTTGGGCAGTGGCATTGCTTCCAGAAGCTACTTCTTTCAGAGGCTGGGGTAGGGTTCCTTTCGTGTGTTTTTTGGCCACATGAAAAATATTCCCACCTCCTTTTTCCCACTGTGTCTTTTATGAATCACAATCAAAAGTCTCCAGCAGTGAGCAAGCTTCAGGAAGTTATCTGTTTCTGTAAGGGAAGAATAGGATCAGAATCAGGTGAATGGCCCCGCCCTCTTCTCTTATTTTCTCAGAAAGGAATATGGTAACTACGGTTGTAGTAGCCGTCTTGTAGCTATGAAGGACAAGCTGAGGATTTCAGGCATGTGGTCTTGACATTGCTAAGCAAATATCTTGTTATGTAAGAAAAACAAACTTCTGTGCAATATGTGTTAAGTAGGGATTGTTTAACAAATGTCCCCTAAGGACACCCACCACCCACCACCCACCACATAGAAAATTCATTTAGTCCTTTGTCAGGAAAGACAAAGAGTATTTTCTTGTGCCTGAGCCTCAGGAAGGTAGAACTGGGGTGAGGGCAGGGAAGGTCAAGACTATCAGAAGCCACATGTTGTATGTTTATAAATTCAGGTGACATTTGACATAGTTGGGAAAGTCTCAGGAAGGGGAATACCCAACAACAGGTGCCATGACCTCATCATTTTTCATTAAATCTATTCTCGCCTTTTGAGAGGCTTTCTGACCATCAAGTAATAATAATATGCTTGAATAAAATTTCCAAGGTGAACCTTTATGGGACTTAACATCCCACCATCCTCTTCGCCCTCCTCGTCCACTCTTGTTTCCACCTTTGTTGTTCTGTTACAATAGGGTTGCCAGATTAATGGACAGAAATACAAGATTCCCAGTTGCAACTCAATTTCAGATAAATTACAAACATCTTAAAATGTAAGCTCTTTTCTGAGTGCTGGTCCACCAGAAACTTTCTCTGCCTATCAAAACTTTCTCCAACAGGTGTTGCCCTCACAAAGAGTTCTAACTAGTGCAGGGGCACGAAGCCACTTTCTCCTCTATTCATGAACATAGTTGCTTTCTTTTCCACTTCTAGGAATTACATAGTTCATTCATTTATTTAACGAACAAACTGTATGCCAGATATTGCAAGGAAAAAATGATCAAGACATGGTTTCTAACTTTGAGGAGTCCACGATGAACGGTAGAGATGACCAACACGTAAAGCTTGTGTAATAGGACTTGCCACTGCTATAGGCAAATGACTGTACATCATGGGGCCAGAGAGGGAAAAGGGGCTCTTTGCAGTTACCAGGAGTAGAGACGCTGCTCCTCCAGCATGGTTATTCTTTCTGTCTCCTATTTAATACCCGACTTTCCCACTGGCTGGGTTTTATACAATTTCCCATGGATCTGTCACCTGCCTTATTGATTCATGGAACCACTTTGGCACCGACTCTGAGAATTCCCAAAGGGAAGCCACGGGGCCCTTCATGCCTCCCTCCGCCTCTACAGCACAATGAAGGTCCACAAAAATATTTATAGAGTGAGACTGTGATGTGCTTTTTAAAGCAAGCCTTTTAAAAAATGGAGGAAGTGAGAGGATTATGTGGCTTTTTAAGGGCTATGGCCAAAGTTACTGAGAAACAATTAGAGGTCACAGCTTTGGAATTTATGGTCATTTGTTGAATTGGTAGAGTCAGGCAAGAACGGTGTCTGCATGATTACCAACACTATCTAAAGTTAAATATCTTGGGCCATTTCCTGCCAGACTTGATATGTTGCTGTAAGACCTGATATATTGCTATAAGTATTCCTGAACTGCACAGTCTGTGTATGGATACCTGCAGCACGGAAGGCCTTCTCTCTTCTGCTGGGTGTCATCGGGTACTTTTCAGGGTCTTTGCTACAGTCTCCCGACTGGCCAGGGCCTTTACACACTGTGTCCCCTTAGAGATTCACTTCTGGCTCCTTGACTGTTCTGTGGGTCTGTTTTTACTTAAAAGCACACAGCAATGGAAACGTAGCTGTTAAATTAGCCTGGCCCTGGTGAAATACATCTACTTCACTTGTAAGAGCATTGAAATTTACATTTTCATCACTCTTCAGTGCTGGCAGGCCTCTAACTCCTTTTTGCAAGATAGTTCCAGAACGCATCTCAAGATACCCAGTACTCCAGTGGTGATGCTGGTAATGTCAGGGCAATGTGAGAGGAAGCACGAACTCTATTGCCTTAGTTTACTTTTTGACAATGACACAGGAAGAGTGAGCCCTGGGCTCGCAACAGATCTGACAGGATGGAGAAAGTGGCTGCCTCACATTCCTGCAGCTCAAGGCCTGGTCAGGTTGTCCTGCTGAGCTGTGCTGCCTCCATGACAGAGAAAGCAGATGAAAAGGCAGCTCTTACTGATTTCCTTTAAGGGAATGTGCTCTCCTTACATCAGATTGCTTGGAAACAATACTGATGGTCATTATATTGCCCAAGAAAAGTGATAGCTGTTAGCGTTTTGAATTTGTACAATGTCAAGTGAGTTAAATGACAAAATAATCCATTGATGTAGTTCATGCTGCAGAACATCTGGCTTGAATGAAGCCAATGAGTACGTAACTCATGATCAGGCTTTTCCTGTGAATGTCTCATTCTCACTGTCGTCCTGGAACAAACTTGGTTTTCTGTCGTCTACTACAAGACCTCCCGACCCACCCCCTGCATCCAGCCACACCCAGCAGCCACTCTTCTAACAAGTCCTGTAAAAACGTCTCCAGTAGGGGGAGGCCATGGGATGCATTCCCAGTGGAATAATAAGAACTTCTTCCTTTTAAATTCCCCAACAAATATTTAATATCTAGATCAGGGGCTATTTCCAAAAGCTTCAGTGGTGATTAGAAGAGCAAATTTTACAGTGTAGGAATATATGGAATTGAAAATACTTTTAAAAATAAGGTGTGAGGGGCCGAGAAGCTAGCTCAGTGCCTAGCAAGAGCAAGGGCCCGAGTTTGACCCTTGGTACAAAAAAAAAAAAAAGGTATGACAAAGAGACAATATCTGAAATAAAAACCCATGAAAGCACCCAGAATATTTCTAAGCATGACTGGAATTTATATTCAAAGAGACAACTGAAGATGAACAGTTATTAAAAATGCTTTCTGATATGAGGAAGAAGGAAGGAAGGAAGGGAGAAAAAGAGTACATGAACGTTAAAGAAAGGAAGAGAGAAAGAAGAGGAAAAGGGTGAAAGAAAGAAAAAAGAAAGCAGCATTACTTGATCACTGGAAGTAATAATAAAATCAGAATTAAGATACTAAAATTAGATCTATAAAATATGTATAAGATAAACTTAAATTATATACATTGAATATATAGAACATTTATAATCCATGAGCCTATTTTTCATCAAAAAGTACCAGCAGATGCTGCGACCATGAATCAATAAATGATTCACATAAAGGGAAAGATTGCTGCTGTTCAATCTAACTAGCTGGAACTACTACTAAAATTTTTTAAAAATTAAGTAAAGAAAAATAAAGGAAAAAGTAGGAAGATTTAAAAAATTTTAGTTTACATAACTGAAGAAAGCAATGGGAGAAGGATAGAGAGCGAATCCTAACATGATAACTAGCTTTTCCCTGGAAAAAAATGGTTCAAAGCTGCTAATGAATAATATAATCAAATATAGCATTAAGAATGATTATCAAAAAATTTACAATAATAACTGTTCTCATTTAAAGAGGGAATGTCTTAGCCTATAGACCAAAGGAGAAAAATGAAATCTCTGTTCATAGAGTGACACCAATGTGTGTCAGACAGACACAAAATAGAGAAGGGAGCTTGCTTGCTTTTGCTAAGTATTAGCGATTGTTTCATTTACAAGTTGGAGACTGAGCCTCCGAGCTTGGATTGCATTTAGGATTTTTAGAACTAATGACCTCATGTACGGATTTCCTAAAAGCCACACAATAAAAGACAAGTCAAGATAATTAGTAGAATAGTTCATCGCTTTGTTTGCAAGAGTAAATGAATGTGACTTTCAAAACTGTTGCTGAAAAGATCCCAACCAGTCCTATCAAATATAAGACCACATTAGAAAGCAACAGCAGTTAAAAAGGCAAGATAGAATGCCAACAGATAAAATAGGTGAATAGAATATAAAAGAAGTCCATAAATTAAATATATAATAAAGAATCATAAGCAATATAAAAATGAAGAAATATTTAGTAAATGTTGCAAAAGAAGAAACTTATTCCTTCCTTCCTACATGTCAGAAATAATCTCCATCTGAGAAAAATCATCTAAAATGATTAAATAAAAATAAGTATGAAATAAAATGTTTGGAAGAATGAATGCTTTGTAAACATTGAAGCACATGAAGGAATTACAAAGTAACATTACAAACAAACTTCAAAATACTGTAACTCTACAGAGAAGATAGGAAAAATGAAAATAAAGCAGAAAAAATAAATGTTACAAAACTACAGTATTCTTTATAGTACATAAAGGTCCTCATCAACTTATTAAGGATATTAAGATTTTCATTAATAGACCAAAGAATTTCCGAGAATACTAAAGTATAGAGAAATACATATCATTTGTTTTAAAATGCTTAATTAGCTATTAATAAAAATGCAAATAAAAGTACCATTTATTTGCATTAAGTAGAGTTTAAACTACCCACTACCTATACGACTTGCTGGCTACTGATCATGAGATTTTTAGTGTATTTGGTAAATACTGATGGTTGGAATTAGAAGTTAGTATTGCTTTTGGAAACAGTGTGGTGGTATCATTGAGGACCTGGGGAGGTTTGCATTCTCTGATGTAATACAATCACCCCTGGGTACTGACATGAAAGTAAAATCCGGTCTATGGAGGAACGTGTTTACTGAAAATCACTTGTAGTAGCAAAAAAAAAAAAAAAAAAAAAAAAAAAAAAAAAAAAAAAAAAAAAAAAAAGTTCAAGGAAGAAAAGAAACTACACAACAGCTACTGTAAGTTATAATTATAAATATTATACAACAATAAAGAAAAGTTTTACTTGATGACATTAAGTTAAAAAAGTAGCATGTCACAAAATTGTTTAATAGCTATGATACATCTATATAAACTATAATACTCCAAAGAAAGTATGAAGAAATTATGAGTGGCATCATGCTGAAATTATGGGTAATTTTCCTTGTTTAAGTGTTATGTAATTTTGCTAGGAAAACCATTTTGACCAACGTCTGTATGGGTGTGCATTCAGAGTAGCGGTTAGTAATTATGTGACTTGAACAGGTTCCTGGGGATCTTGAAGTTTCATGTTGCCCCTGTGTAAGGAGGATATAATGACAGGGCGGCTTCACGGGCTCATTACGAACGCTGACTGAGGTAACGCACAGAAGACACCAAGTTCTAACGCCGGCCACCGAGGAACAGTTCACCAAGGTTAGGAAAGTGGCACAGATGGTGGGAAGGATACCACCGATCCCGGTTCATCCGTTTTCACAGGCTCTCCACTGTTCACAGAAAATCGTTCGCATTTCTGATCTGGACAGTGAAAGACTGCTATCATTTTTGTCCATCCCATTTGTCTACTTCAGTTTCCTCAGGAGTATTTTCAGCTCTGGGCAGTCTGAGATGATTGCGTATGTACAGTTTTATAAACATTCGCCCACTGAACAAATGGTGAGAGACAGTCACACTGAGGCATGAGCTGCTGTACCTGCGGCAGATGCACGGGAATTCTCGAGGAAGCCTCGATGCGAGCACAGACAGAACGAGAACATTGCCAGGCTCGTGCTCCCCTGGTCTGTGTACTCTTCTGGTTGTGCTGATCCTTGATGAGTTGTGTCTTCTCTGATTGGTACCTGGACCATACCTGCAGTGAAGAATTTCATACCCATGCCTAATTTTCAGCGTTGCACAGGAAAACTAGTGTTGTGTCCACTCTTTTTTGGGCTTGGTCATCACTTTTACCTTTAATGGTAAGAAGTGATACAAATAAATCCTCTTCACCAACCCAGACCCCTACCACTCTTCAAAACTCAACCCAGACTCCATGCTCTGTGAGATGCCTCCTCCCAGGATTCCAACCCATTCATGTCTCCTTGCTGTGCTCTATTCGAGTTGAGTAGATGGGAAGAACCCCCTGGCAAACATACACTGCTCCTTACTGATTGTTAAGAATTTGTCAGTTTTGGGGCCGGAGGGTTAGCTCAGTGGTTCCGGCGCCTGCCTCGCAAGCGCAAGGTCCTGAGTTCAATCCCGGGAACCACATACAATGCTGGGTGTGGAGACTCATGCCCACCAGCAATCAATACCACATACCACAGTGCCAGGTATGGTGGCTCACGCCTGTAATCCCAGCACTCGGGAGGCAGAGGCAGGAGGATTGCTGAGTTCGAGGCTTGCCTGGGCTACATAGTGAGCTCAGGACCAGCTTGAATTACAGAGACCCTGTCTCAAAAAAAAAAAAAAAAAAGAATTTGTCAGTTTTTACCATAACTGAACATAACATGGCTATACCCTGAAAATATAAAATTGGATCAAAGGACTGTTTTAACTAAAAGGTGTTTTAACCAATTAAGCACCGTATTCCTGGTTTCAGAGGAAGTATCATCAATACGATCAATAATTTCTAAGGGAGGTTTTTGGAAGTTATCCACTTTCCACTTGATTATATTAAGAAACCAGAGCTGAGTGCACACTGGTGCTTTGGTTCACAGCCTGGCCAGACACAGCAAGCGATGTACAGCTATGGCAGTCTCGCGGGTTTTCTAACAGCAAAGCCACTGGAACGTAGCAGATGTGTAAACCACGGTTAAGTTCATGGAGCTGTCTTGCTTAATTGGAGTGACTTCTTTCTAAATGGTACCTTCTTGCCAATACTGAGGCATCCTGATCTGTGAGGAAACATGAGAGGTATAGATGATAGCTCAGTGCTCAGGGTGGATCAAGAGTATAACTCACAGAGGCTGTATCCTCACCTGGAAAGTGCCCTGTTATAAAGAAATCAGTCAGCTTTATTCTGGCAATGCCCCAGCTCTGTATTAACTATCCAGATTAATGTCAGATCAAACCCCAGGAATTATTCATGAAGCCCCTCTGTACAATGTAATTGCAGATTTTGGCATCCAGAGTGAAGTCTCATTGTTTTATAGATTAGCTTCTCTTCCTGTACCACGGAAGAGACAATGATCTAAAATAACTTAGTCTAGGGGGAAAGGGAGTTCATGTATTTCACATGAAAAAGCACTTGTCAACTGAGAGATGCCAGATCTCACTTACAGCCCGTCTCAAGACAGGACGGGTGGCCACACTGGGAAGGAGATGGTCCCAGACACATGAATAGTGACTTTCACTGGTGAGCTTTCTGAATGAATGGAATGACTCTTTATCTGTGTTTAAGAATTAGTCTTTCCAAACTGTGGCTCTACTAATCTCGATGGCAGTAGCATGAAATGTAGTTTATGCATATCGATGAAGAAACCTAGCCCTTTCCAGGGAGAGCACCAATCACCAAACTAACTACAAGGAGTCATTAAAGAGCTTTCAATGGAATTCAAATATTCATATGTTTCAAAAGAGGTTTACTATTTTACTGCAAATGTCAAGTTACTTTAGTAATCAGCCTGACTTGTGAGATTTTAGACTCTAAGAGTGTACAGTCTATAACTTTTAAAGGTGAAGAGGGGATGTTTGTTCCTTGTTTAAGTAGAATTTGCTTATTTTTACTATGTTTGGCAAAATGGTAAGTCTTGTACCATTTTTCGTGGGTCCATTTGGTGCATGGGCAACTTGTTTTCTAGGGGAATATGTGTATGTATTCATGAATGTAACCTAGGAATATGAATATGTATTATATGCAAATATATATTTGTATACACACACAATACATATGTATATATAGTATGTTTTATACAAAAATAAATATCTCCTTCTGGATCCAATTAAAACCTCTTCTGGGGAAATTTAACAGAACATTTATCAGAGTGGGCAATGTGTTAACTTAATAATAACTTGCATTTTTCTCCTCATTAAATTATGTTAAATTAAAGTTGTCAAATGACCCATACATCCTGGGCTTTTGGTCAGTAATGGAAGGTTAACAAGTTTACCTAATGATAAGTTCAGACATTTTTCTGAAAGAATAAGACTGTGAAATATATTTCTTTCAGTTTGAAACAACTTTCTCATTTTGTTCTCTGTAACCCAATTATTAGGTCAACCATTTTTTCAGTTAGCTCTTTATCTGAAGTGTGTGTGTGTGTGTGTGTATTACATACATATACATATATACAAGAAATCATCTGGATTACTTAATTCAATGATTTAGATGCTTCAGTAATAATACTCTTACGTGTACCTCATTTTTACTTGACTGTATGTTTATAACTTTGACCTGAAAGTGATTAGTGAAGGAGAAAAGAGATTAAAGGAGTGAGAAAAATCAGCAAGCATAGAAGGCAGATTATTAAAAATAGAGGTTTCATACACATGGTTGAAAATGAGGTCATCATGATGGGCTTGCTTTATGACCCAAGAACATTAACTTCAAGTTGTTTCCTTCCATGGAAATTCATTAAAGAAAAATATAATCCAATATCCCATAGATTCTAATAATAACTTAACTAGAAGTTTCACACAGATATGATTTATCTCAGCCTGATGAACCCTATGCAATTATTTTACTCATATCACTTCAGCTATTTGGAAAATTTGATAAGAGGAAAGATTCATTATATACAGTGTACACTGTGTACATCTCTATCTTATACCTACAGATGCTCTACTTCTTAGCAGAGAAAAAATATCTCCTGGAAGATCTGCAATATCCCCAGTCACTCTTCAGAACCCTTAAGAGTGTTTGAGTTAGCACCTGCCCTCGCCTTCTAGCACACTTTAATTCTAAGAACCTTTCAAGAGTATTCTGTCACTGCAGTGGTGTGGAGGTTTCCTGAGCACTGAAAACATAATTTGATTTCACAGAAATGAAACTTTGAATGTAAGAATGTAATGTTTTTCTCTGGTGTATTTCTGAATTTCTGTTGCAAACGCTGTGTGCGACTGCGTGTGTGTAGGGGTGAGTGGGTATAGGCAAATATGTCCTTCTCAGTTGTTGCTTTTCATAAGACAAGTCAAAGTTACCTCACCCTGGATAATGAGGATGTTATAGACCTTCTGTTATTTTTTATAACTGTGACATTTTCCAAGACAGCAATCTCTCCACAGTTACAAAACTAGAAAGTAGAACTCTCCAGGTTAGATTTTTATACCCCACTGTTTCTGTCTCTTCTGCTTTTACTCCATTGTCCACATTTTGTTATTCCTTTATTTTTTGTGTTTCCTATTAGTCTACAAAGTTCATAGTGTAGAGCCCATGCCTGTCTCTTTAATACCTTCATCCTCTCTACTTAGCCCAGGGTCTGTAGACACAGAGAAAGATGTGTACATTACATGTTTCTTGCATAAAGAGACAGCTGGTCTACCTCTTAATGTGTGCTTGCCATGTACAAGCCTTTTAACTATTAACTTTCCTTTACAAGGGCTCTACAAAGAAGAGGACACCAACTCCTGCAAAGTCCTCACCCCTTTGCTTAACTATCATCATATGAAGAGGATTGTCAATTGCATATGTCCAAATCTTGCTGCCAGAAAAGGTAAAGATGATACTTTTCTCAGTATATTTTCACTGAAAATTCTATTTCTTTTCTTGAAGGAGTATTCTTTCTTAGTTTAGAAGCTATAATACTCGTCCTCTCCAAGTAAATGTTGATAACCTTTAAAACAAGAATCTAAAATACCTGAGTCCCTTTCTATTGCACCATATGTATTTAAGATTCTTGTACTCTGACATTCTTATGATCCTACCCAACACTTATGTTCCGTGTGCTGACCACCAATCTAAATTATGTTTATAGATAGGTTAACTGCTCATAAACCATAAGAAGAAAGCATAATTATAACTTTTTTACAGAGAATCAAACATATTTGGAGAAGCTACATAACGTATTAAAGGCTTCCTAGTTAATAAGGGCAGGATTTGCACTCAGGCAATCTGGTCTCATGGCCTTAACCTCCATGATATGACCAGAGAAGAATCCCATATTGTAAGTGAGTACCAGAGAGACACTTTAGAATTCTTCACAGCTTTCACCTGGCAAATTAGCTCTGTGTTTAAAAAAATATATATCATATATATATATATATATATATATATATATATATATATATATATATATATATATATATATAGCTATGCTTGAAGATAGAGAAACAGAATAAATTGGTGGACCATTATGTGTAGACGGAGAAAAGTGCACTTCTAAGAAACCTGGGCAAAAAAAAAAATTCTTAAAACACCAAGTTGCTTCCCTGTGTCGCGGAGAATCCCCTTCTTAGCCTTTCTGTCTCTCTGGGCTCATTTAAAGACAACCAACACTCCATCCAGCAGAGGGCAGTCGAAGTAACAAAAATCCTCCCGGATCCCCATTGTTGTGCTGCATGGGCTCATAGGAAACGCTGATGACTTAGAAGCCACACGCTGAGGTGCTGTATAAAATGTTGTTGCCAGTAAAAAGAAAAAACAAATTCTATTTGTAGCAGAAGAAAAATAGATGAAAAGCCCAGAATAGAATGATTTGGCATGTTTCTAACATAGTTTGGATATTGTACATGGGATGAAATTGGGTGCTTGTGTGTTAAATTTGGAATCAAAAAAAAGTTTACTCCAAGAATGGTTTGGCAAGGACTTCACTTCCATTTTCATTAAAGAAACTGACAATGGGGGGCAAGATGGGGCAGAATAGGTGCGGAAAGGAAGCTATGATCAACTTTCTTTTTTTTTTTTTTTTTGAGACAGGGTCTCGCTTTGTAGTTCAGGCTGGCTCTGAGCTCACTATGTAGCCCAGGCAAGCCTCGAACTCAGCAATCCTCCTGTCTCTGCCTCCTGAGTGCTGGGATTACAGGTGTGAGCCACCATGCCCGGCACTATGATCAACTTTCTTGCAAAGGGACCTAGATGGAGTATAATGTCTTCAGCAATAAAAGTTATTCTAGTGAAACATTTAAGTAATTTTTGTTGTATTTCATCACCATTTTAACGTTACATGGTGTTGAGATTGACCCAGTATCCAGCATCAAGACCCTTTACAGTACCGTGTTTGCACTGATGTTCATATTTACTTGTTTACATTCATCTTTTTCTCTTTCTCTTGTCTTTGCCTCATGATATTCGGGCAAAAATTATTGAGAGACTGGACCACCAAAACTAGCATCTACTATTTTCATAGAAAGCTCTCTTTAGAACCACTAACACTGCACAGGGGTTATGTAGTATTATCACTCAAGAACTCTTTTGAACCCAAGTTATTTTGAAAACATTTTGAACAGCGCGTGTTCCAGAGTATGAGACAAAACTAGAAATTCAGAATATTTTGGTGTGCTCTCAAGGCTGGTCTGTGAAAGCCTTGGTGAGTTCATGAAGTTACCAGCCGGCCTGCCCTTCCCTCCAGAGTGCTCCCTGGCCTGTGCTGTGCACCGTATCGATTTACAGCTTTCAGAAGAGGGAGACGGCCCGGTAGCACGTTTCTGGCTTTCCCCTTGTTACATTTTGTTTTTGTAGTTGAGAAGTGTGGTCTGGACAAAAGTCTGTCATTTTTTTTTCCTTTTGAGGTAACGTAGTAATAATAATAAGAGTATATAAATAAAATAAGCTGTGGGCTAGAAACCAGCAGGCTTGATTTCAGAGCAATATTAGTTTCTATGGCTGGCTTATCAACATGATCTGTTCATAATGGAATTACCAGCAGCTTCCTTGGCTCCCAGGAGAGAAGCACCTGCTTCTAGAGAAGGCACAGTGCCGCACTCTGACAGTCAGGTGGCTCTAGCTCTTGGATCATGACCTGACCCATCCTCTCTGGGACAGGTGAATTCTTCGTCTGAAAGTTGAACTGTTTAGTCATCCCCAAAACGGACGAAGCCAGGGACTGATCTGTCCTTCAAAGGACATGGTTTTTTGTGTGTGCTGTAAAATAGAAGCAGCGGCCAGAAACTTCAATCGGTGCTTTCAGATTCCAAAACTATGACACTGTCACACTGGTGTCATTAAAGCTAACTAACCATATTAAACGAATATTAAAATATGGACTCCTTTGCATAACATAATGAGCAAAACCACTTTTAAGTTTCTCCCTGTGCTTTGAGGTGAGGTGGCATTTACATTCCCAAACTTTGAAGTCGGAACAAAATGTACAGGTAGAGGGTACTAGATCAAATAATAATCAACTTCAAAAAGCATTTTGGCTGTTGGATGTCCCAGGGCTAATTTCCTCTAGACATTTTAAATGTAAATGTCTAAACTCATTTAAAAATTGTAAATTGGTCTAGGTTCAATCAAAAAGCATCCTGACGCAGAACAGGGAGACCAGGCTAATTGTCATTTGTTTGTCAAATGAATTCCATTTGGAAAGCAATGAAACCTCCAAGCTAATTCTTTTAAGGTGAGCTGGTAGTTGTATTATCAGTTAAATGCAGTAAAATGCATAATCATAGGATGATAATGAAAACTGAACCTGTGTTAGCACCAGGGCTGTGCCTGCCACGGGGCATGGAGTGATGAAACTTAAGTACTGTAATGCCGCCTTGACCACAATAGTACCAAGTCTGGTCTTTAGCCTTACAGACACTTCCTTTGCATTTTAAAAAACTTTATCAAAGCACCGTGGCAATATAGAAAATGTCAAAGTGAAATGCACTGTAGGCAAATTGAGATTTCATTAAGTTTAAATTTATTGCTTTTGACTGATGTATTACCATGCTTGTTAAGGACCAGTAATTTGGAATATCTGTCTGCTTGGTAAAATAGCTTTGTCTCCCTGGATATTACTTTGTATAGACGTTGAAAGACCACAATAATTCAGAGCAAGTGTGGGCTGCTTTTTAGTAGTGTTTTGAAAATTGCAAGGCAGTTGGCCTTGTGCTCTGATAAACTTTCACGTGCTTCCTGAAATTCTTGTCTAAGTATTGAAGGTTAATTGTGGAACTCACATTTATGGGATTTTTGTAAGTCTTTCCAAACAGTATGATGTGTGCAAAAGTGAAGAATTACAAATGTCTCTTTTGCAGGTCTGTTCCTTTTCTATATTCATGGGGTAAGACAGATAGAGGGGTGCTGGGAGACAAATGATGATGAATAATGCTCATGTTTAATGAACAGAGAGACAGAACTGTATTTGTAGTCATAGTGAAATAGAACCATAGTGGTTTAGGTAAGGAAGATGGTAGATGACTAACAAGGAAAGGGAAATTGAGCATTCGCAAAAGTCTGGCGGAAGCACGTGAGAACCCAGGACTCGTTGTGGCCAATCAGGTCTCAGTTTCAGGAGTACTTCCTCAGGGCGGCCTTTCCTCCTTGCTGTGGTGATGCATCTCTAACGCCGTGGTTGAAGAGGGACACGCAAGAGGTCAAGAGGAAAAAACAATTGGTTTTATGTAGCTACAAAGAGGATGGCAGAGGAAATAAATGTGCACAATTTCTTTGATGAAATTAAAGATAGAATAGAACCGAATGGAATTTTCATAATGTAGAAAATTCACATTTTTCTGTTAATGAGAAGGAAGGAATTTTGTTGGGAGGGTAACATTCCACTGGATCGGAGTTCAGACTAAAAACTTTTCTTCACTTATGGGCCATAGAAAACAGCAGTAGGCTGGGGGGTGTCTGTGGGCCACAGAGGCAGACTCCTGCTGTTGTACAATACTCTAGTCAATTTGCCTGTTAGATCAGAACCTTCTGGAATTGCTATTTCTTTACTGTTCATTAATTCATCTGCAATAGAAAAGGAAGGTCCATGAGAACAGAGACTTTGCTTTCTGGGTTTGTTTCTGCATCACCAGTTCCTAGAATAGTGATGTGCTTGGTGTCTGGTACTTACTTGGTTGATGTTGGATGAATGTAGAATAAATCCAGGTCCTACCACCAAGCCAAATAGCTGAGAAGACATATAACTTCTGCAAGGCCAGGTAATAGCCTTTTCCTGCAGTGCTTATTTCTGTAGTATTTTCAACCTCTATACTGGGTTTATTTGCTAGATGCTCTGCTCAATATTTTTAGCCTCTAGGTACTCTTTTTGATTTTCTTATTACACAGAAATGATAATCTCAACATGAAAATATTTTAATACCATTAGCATTCTGAAGTATTTGGTTATTTATAAAAACCCTTCAGTTTATGATCCTAAAGAATTTGAAATCTGCCCCATTGCCTGCCACTTCTGTACCTCTGAGGCTTTCTGCAGAGGACACCATCACCCATGTCTGTGCACTCAAGTTATTGGCCTTCATGGAGCCTTCTCTGAGGACACCAGCCTGCATGAAGCTCCTCTCTTTGAACACCTTGAACTCTGTAGCAGACACTGAGCTCGCACCATTCTAGTCCACAGGTATATTCTTGTTCATGCCTGTACTGTAGACTGTCAAACCTTAAGGATAGCAGCCCCTCTCAAGCTTCTTTGATACTTTATATAGTATCTACTATGTCAGGCATAAATATATGTTTCTTAATTTTTTGTTTATTATACTGAGTAAAATAATATGAAAATCATAAGAAGCCCATATCAAGAATTTTGTTTTAAAACACACACACACACACACACACACACACACACACACACACACACACACACACACTGCACAGCACAGAGATTTTTAAGGGATCCACACCAGTTATGTTTCTTAGATCACCAGATTTTAATGGAAATTTATAATCAGAACAGAGAAACTGAGTCACTTTAGAAATTTTTTAGAAAATTCTATTATTAGCTCCAGTATAAAAAGCACTGTATGCAACGTTTCACATTTAGGTTTTTTGTAAGGTTTTTCTTGTTCACTTCCAGTGAATGAAGTAATTCAAGGAATGAGCAGAGACATTCCATGAACATCTATTTAAGAGAGGATTGTTTAGTCCTTGATAGAAATAAAATCTTTCAGAAATCTGTTGTCAAAAAATAATTGAAGCTGTGTGCATGTGTGTGTATGTGTATGTAGCCTAAGTAATTAGCTCTAAAATCTCCTCCATGATCGCTTCTTGGCCTTTTGGCTAAGATCAAGTGTAAAATCTCCTCCATGAATATGCTTATATCTGATATAAGCTATGTATTCTATAAGATTGTGTTAGAATGAAGAAATCTCCTTGCTTTGCTCGCTTAATCAAAAGAATTAGTAAGAAGAGAGCAAGAGCGAAACTCCCAGAGGACTGATTGGTTATTTCCACTCCGATTAACATCAGAAGGAACAACAGGGAGAAAATGTCATGTTGGAATTCTAAGCCAGAACTAGCTTTTAGGGCAGTGTTTCTTAACTAAGGGAGATGAGGTCAATTTTTGTCCCCAAGGGGGTATTTGGCAATATCCAGAAACAATTTTAGTTATCTCAGCTTGAGGAGGGGACATTTCTGGCATCTTCTGAGTAGAAGCCTGAGATGTTGTTATTCCTCTTTCAATACATGGGTCTGTCCTTTCAACCAAGTGTCAAAAGGACAGCTGCTAAGACTTTTTTTTTTTTTGGTATGGGGAATCGAACTCAAGACCTTGGACTTGCCAGACAGGCACTGGAACCACTGAGCTAAAGCCCCAGCTCAGCTGAGAGTTTTTTAAAGACAGGGAGTTTTTGTTTTGTTTGACAGCCTCTACAGTGCAGATAGGGAGTTGGGGCTTGGGGCCTTGACTTAGGCTCAGATATAATGGAGACCAAATAATCCCATCTATGATGAGACAAGTGGCATCTGAAACAGATGGAGAAGTATATTAGACAGTTGATTATAACTAGCCTTTGAAGTATGTCAAGTCAACCAATTTGTGGGGAGAAGTACACACCAAAGCACCCTTCCTGCGTGATCAGCATAGCCATCTGTTCTGTCAGTAACCTACATATCCTGATAGAACCATACCTTACATTTCCTCCAAAGCCCCAGAAATCTCACTTCATTATCAGATTACTAAGCCTTAACTAACTAAATCACTTACTTGCTAATACTTTTTTCTATGCTGTATATTTTTTTGTGCGATGAGAAACACACCATAAGAAATAAGATTTATGGGCTGGGGCTTTAGCTCAAGTGGTAATGCACCTGCCTTACAAGCACAAGGGCCTGAATTTGATCCCTGGTACCACAAAAATAAACAAGAAATAAGATTTGTAATGCAAATGTTACCTTTTGTAAAATCTGAGTCATAATCAGTCACAACTCACTAGATATAGTTTTCATCATTGTATGTGGCTACAGTGACAGACTGCTGTAAATGGACTGTCTCAATGTGAACTCTAGATCAGTATGGAAAGATTATTTGGAGTCATATATTACTTCATATGAAATAAAAAGTTGAAAACTTTTGTTAATGAGAAAGTCAAGTTAAGCTTCATAGGCAAATTAATCAATATTTTATGGAATAGTATAATGTTACATATTGAAGAGTTGCACCTTTTTGTAAAACAGGATTTCTTGTGAGTTATAGTTCTTTATAGTTACTAGAATTATACTGGACTAGCTTTTTTTTTTTTTTTTTTTTTTTTTTTTTTTTTTTTTTTTGAGACAGGGTCTCGCTTTGTAGTTCAGGCTGGCCCTGAGCTCACTATGTAGACCAGGCAAGCCTGGAATTTAGCAATCCTCCTGTCTCTGCCTCCCGAGTGCTGGGATTACAGGCGTGAGCCACCACGCCCAGCATTTGGACTGGCTTTTTCAAACACGTAGATAATATTATATTCTAACTACTCTAGATGCATAAAATAATGGCTTTATGTTTATATATTAGTACAATCCATTAGAGATTTGTATTATTAGCGCTATTTTAGAGGTCTAAGAACTGAGTTTGAGGGCTACTAACCAGCTGGCCCAAGGTCAAATAGCTGGAAAGGACATAGTTTTATATGAGCCCAAGTCCACCTGGCTTAGCTTCTGCTTGGACATATTGGAATGCTTAGATGCTCTTTGTAGTCAGAGGGTGAAAGTTTGATAATTCCATACCAACATGGCACAAAATAATATAAAAACCTGTGAGGTTGCTCATAACCTCCACTGTTCCATCTCTAGTACTTAAATTGATTTCTTTCTGTGTCTGCTCTATTTTTATTGTACAAAACAGTTGACAACAATAAACTGAGATCTCCAACTTATTTAAAAGACCAGCTCCTCCACGCTCTAGAATGT
Organism: Thryonomys swinderianus; assembly: GCA_004025085.1. Lineage (NCBI taxonomy): Eukaryota > Metazoa > Chordata > Mammalia > Rodentia > Thryonomyidae > Thryonomys > Thryonomys swinderianus. Next base: position 28,281 of record PVIC010001094.1, read on the forward strand.
ATGATAGTTTCTGTAATATCCAAAAAGAATTTGGTATGGGAATGTAATGAGGGGAAGGAATAAATATGATTTGGAAAAAAATAAAAGAGTACGTATATAGGGTTGGGGAGGAGGTGGGTGGGCAGGGATGTGGGTAAAAATGAGAATTGACCTGTGTCACATATTGGTACAAATTCCCCAATGTTTTGTGTGATTGTGAGCTGTGTATATAATGTATCAATAAAGTTTACTGAATAATGAAAAAAAAAGACCAGCTTCTCCAGGTAGAGCTTAATAACTTCAATATGTGTTCAGCTCAATCTGACATGTGTGTACAACTATAGAACTATGGAGTGCTAACCAGTGAATTCAGTTTTAACTTGGCAGTGCCACAAATTCCTGAAATGAGGGGAATTTCATTCAGAGTAGCTTAGAATTTGATGTAGTTTAGTTTAATAAGATTAATTGGATAATTTTTGTTTACTTTCTTTTATTCTGGAGTTAAACAAAAGTTTAATAGGAAAAAATGTACATTCCTTGAATGGTCACTATAAAATAGAAGTACTTGTTGAATCTTGGAGAGTTCCTTCATAGACACAATTTCTGAATTTAAGAAATTGTAAGATCATAAATGACTTTTAAAAATTTTATTGGAGTGTCTATTTTTGAAGAAATATTCTTATTTTGAGGCTCCTCTTCCATCTTGTGATATCTTTTGAGAACTATTCCAGGTTGGAATGTTAGTGAAAAACCCAATGCTCTAATGAGTAGGCTGTTGTGACCCATTGTGGTGTTTTAGATCAAACATGTTCCCCCAAATGTCATATGTTATAGGAAGGGTTTTTGGAATTAGATTGTGACTGTTCTATGTTCTTCAATTGACCAATCCATTGATAGGATTATAATCTGATTCATTATTGGGATTCAAACAGGACTGGTGTCCTAGTTAAAATGAATAGGACGGGGGCATAAACTTGAGGATTGTATATGGTCCCTGATCTTTGCTCTTTGGTGCTTCTCTCTCGCTGCTTCCCAGCCACCATGAGTTTAACAACTTTCCTCTGATAAACCCAACCATCACGATGTTTTCTGTTTACTTGGAGCCAGCAGACCAGCGAACTAAAATCTCTGAAACTGTGACTTTCCCAGGAATTTTGTCATAGCGGTGCACAGAGATGTGTAATGCACTCCTGCAGAGACTCGGAACTCTTACCCTGACTGTATTTGCCAAGGATGATGCTTACTAGCTTAGTGTTGTTGGACTTACAAAATACAACATGCAAATTCAAATATGTTAATACTCCCAGTTATGGAAATGAGTGTTTCCAGGCAGAAGACAGTCAAAGGTGTGGAGAAAAGAAGCAGCACCTTGTTTTGTTAATCACCTCCAATCCTGCCCACTGGTCCTTTTCCTAGATGCTCCCACTTCAGGACCAGATACCAGCTTAAAAAATACAAGTTATGAAAGAAAATTACTTACTTCCAAATTGGTGTATGTAAAACTGTGCAATCCAGAAATGCATGTCTAGAGTTGCTGTCAATGTTGCCTTAAGTGGGAGGTGGGACAAACAAATCACCTTGAATATGTTTTGCCTTTTCCCTGTTATCTCTTAATGTGTAACTGAATAATGAGGGTTTGTGGACAATGTTTATTTCAGCTCTGGAACTATCGCCTGCCACTCAGAGGAAAAAAAAAGATGTTTCAAGCCACTAGCAGTGATAAGTGTCTTCGTGTGAATAAATTTGGAAGAGGAAAGCCCTATAAATCCTCTATATTAGCATCACGACACCTTGCAAGAGGCAGCTTGTGCTGGAGAAAAGTTAGAAGTGTGACACACACACACAAAAAAGGGAAAACCTTGATGGACTGCCACTGTCCCCATGCCACCTACTTCAATCTTTGGATCTCCCCTCATCATCTAGAAACAGGCAAGCAGAAGGTCCCCTGATTCAGTGTCACTCTGTCCTGTTAGACAAGGAAGTCAGTCAGCTGTGACAGTCCAGTCTGCAGGACGGTACCCCCGGGGTCCAAACCAAATGGCACCTATCAGGCAAAGACATTGGAGTCATTTGCATAGCAGCCTTGGGAGTGCGAAATCCCTTCTCGTGGAGGCAGACATTTGGAAGCAGATAAAGTCCACAAAGAATGCCTCTTTTTGACTTCAGTAGTGAATGTAGATGTGAACCCATCGCTGCTGTTTTAGGGAGACTCTTCTCTGTTACAGATAACGGGGATTGGGAAGATCAGATTACCTAATAATGGGTCGCTTTAGTTCTGCCATCATCCCTTATCAGGTACATTAGTTTAAAACCTGCAATTTTGAACTTAGCATTATTGAGCGTTCCAAAGATTAAATTACTGAACTTTTGTTGGTGAGTATCTCTGCGAAGTTTCCTGAAAAGGATAGTCCCTCTTCTTTGTGTGAAAGTGAAGCCAAATCACATACTTTATTGATATTTACAGACACACAAATGATAGTGCTAATGTACTTTAATGTCTGTCTACTCGATGGAGAGGCTGTGGCTGTACTTCAGGCTTTTGTTTTTCTTAAGATAATGCAGAGTACTGTAGCCTCTTTGTGAGCTTAATCAGAGTACATTGCTTTTTTCTTTCTTGTTTTTCCCAAAGCCCGTATTCAGAAGGAGTTGTACACCTGAAGTCTTTTTTTCTTTTCTTTTTTTTTTTTTTTTTTTTTTTTTTTTTTTTTTTTTTTTTTTTTTTTTTTTTTTTTTTTTTTTGAGACAGGGTCTTGCTTTGTAGTTCAGGCTGGCTCTAAGCTCACTATGTAGCCCAGGCAAGCCTGGAACTCAGCGATCTGCCTGTCTCTGCCTCCCGAGTGCTGGGGTGTACAGGCGTGAGCCACCACGCCCAGCACTGTGGTATGTGGTATTGATTGCTGGTAGCCTGAGTCACTACACTCAGCATTGTATGTGGTTTCTGGGGATCGAACTCAGGACCTTGCGCTTGCGAGGCAGGCACTGGAACCTCTGAGCTAACCCTCCAGACCTCTTTTTCTTTTTTTTTAAGAAAGCCTCCATGTTTGCCTCTGACATGGATATAGTCTACTGTGTTCTGTGTACCAAACATACATCCTCATGTCTCCTAAATGGCTTAGGTGGAAAATGTAAGGATACTGGTGCTTTAGCAAGTGCCAAGTCAATTTTAACAGTTGGTACTATACTAGAAAATATCTACACCAGGGGAGACACTTTTAATCTCCAAGCCATGAATATTTAGTGTTTGCGGAGTAATTCTACAGACATTCTGGCTGTCAGTGCTTGGTGGGGCTGAGTGTTCTCAAGTCACCAGAGGCTTAACAGACATCCAGGCACAAACTACTTTTGTGGTTTCAGGCGAGGGTAGTACATGTTCATCCGTGGTGGCTGGAAGAATTAAGAGATGACCCACCCACCCTCTTTTAGGAGTCTACATACCCTTAGGAGTCAGCTTACTGCAAAGATAGGAATGGGACCAGAGCAGCCCAGCCACAATGGGACGCAAACATCCCAGCCTTGGATTTCCCTGAGAAGGGAATGACTAAGCAAAGACAATGGTGAGAGGACTGTACGTATTGCCAAGACGCTAGCAAAAGAGATGAGGTTTGTTACACTAAGACATGAGTAAAAACACAGGGTACACCCAAATCTGTTTCTATTCTGGTGATCTGGAACAAGTACACTTCTGGTAGTTGTTGGGAAAGTAACGTTTTGGTCACTACTGTGTGTATGATGATCCTGGTTAAAATGTAGTTTGGGCCTGAATGACCTCTAGGACTTGGTAATATATTGATTTAATAAATGAACTACTGAAAATTTGTAAAAAATATAAAGTGTAGGTAAAGTAAGTAATTTGCTTTATTCGTATCAAATCTATGAATTTTGTTATAAAGTTGGCAAAACTCAAGCTATTTCATGTCCTTTTCATATTCCATAAGCATTTAACAACTTACATAAGTTGTATTTGCCACTCAAACAACACACACACAAAAATTATTTTAAGCATAAGAAAGCTAACCTGTTCCCATTTCATTACCATATCTAAGGTCCTAAGCCTTTTAAATCAAATTCCTTTTAAATCAAAAAAATGTTTTTTTAGTGGCAAGTTGTTTTAAATCATGAATATAAAAGCAACTCTCTCAGTATTCTACTGATGTTAGAAAATTTTGAAGTATTTTTCATTACTGTGTTGGCTCTGAATCCTAAATTTGTACCTAAAAGGAATCTTTTAGGGGTCCCTGTTTTCTTGATCTTAATTAGAATTTACAGTGGGCTGAGCTGTTTCCTCATCCTTCTAGATATTCCTAATTTGTGCCTATCCAAGTGTTCCTCATACAAATTCTCTCCCAGGTGTGGGAATATACACAATGACCTCCCATCTTACAAATGAGCATTTTTTCAGGTCTGGTCACATTTTCCATGGGGCATCTGGATTCAAACGGGAACTTTAAGTAGCTTGTTTTGTTTCTTATTAAAGTATCAGGAAGCCATCTATTTAGGCTTTACACCTAGCCATTTAAGCCACCTATGAATTAAGATAGTGAGAAGAATTGAGTATTTCTCTTTAGACAAGGGCAGGATGAAGCCAGGAGTTAGATTTTGCTTCAAATTCTGAATTGCTGTGGAGCACAAAGGGGACGAGAGGACAGATGGGTATGGGGCACACTCACGAAGCATAGGGTTCCACAGTTTCTTCTCAGAGATGTGACTCCAGAGAGGCGAAGACAGAAAAGGCCTGAAGCAAAGGGTCACCCCGATAAGAACAACAAAGTCACTTCCAGTGCTTTCTCCTATTGTGCCTGTTACACTTATTGGTGTGAATAATGTTGTTTTGTTTTCAAAAAGACAGTCATGAGCAAAAAAAGAAAAAGAATGGTGAGCGATAAGGCTCAGGGAGGAAATCTGAGAATGACACATTTGTGATAATATATGTTAATTTAGTTGGATAGATGTGAATATTTTCATAAAGAACAAAGAAAACAAGGGACTAGAGCTTAGATTCACACATTTAGGTTTTTATATAGGCATTGCCCAGGTTCACAATGTGCAAATCTCTTGGAAAGTTTTATAAAATACATTTTGTTGTAGTGGTTTATTTATTTAAGATTACCATATTTTTCTTGCTTTGGAGATAAAAACTCTAGTGGAGCCAGACTTCAAATAAATGATGTTCTGAGCACATCAAAACAAAGAAAGTGTTTCTGAAACCAAATGAAAGCATTTTTTGAATGACTCCCTCATCCATTCACGTCTCCTTTCAGCTCAGCGGCTCAGGCTCAGATAAAGTCTCAGACACCTCGAAGCCTATTCAAAAGTATCAGATTCAACTGGAGGTGAAGAAAATGGGCTATCTGCAATATTCATGAGTTGGGAACTTCCCAAGTTTGACTATTGTCTGAATGACTTTACAACTGCTTGGGGTGTGCATTACATAACAGATATTCACAGGCACCCTGGTCCTATCAAGCCAAACCTTGTAAGTGAGTCCACAGACCCTCCCGACACTCCCCTCCGCCCTGTTCTCTTCTAATCCAGGTCTCAAGAAAAACACTGCCCAGTCTTTGAAATGCGCTATCCTCCTCCTTAGTTTACCAGCCTGAACTAAAGGCCTTGATAACACTTTTTCAAGTTTGTGATTTGTTTTCATAGCATTTGGGATAGTTTTTCCTCTAGTTGAAACAAAGCAATTTAGTACACCCAAAATTTCGGAAACGAAGAGACAGATTCATTTATTGGGACAGGCTGAGACCTAAGAAGTAAGCATGAGGTGGTCTGAGTAACTAACACTGGTTATATTCGGTCCAGTGGGAGTGAAGTTTCTGAGGTCTTGCTATTGAAAAAGAAGTTCCAAAATGAGAGAAAACGAAGCTTTTAATATTTCCTCCTCAGCATAATTGCCATCTGCCTAATACCCAATTTATAACTGAAGTCAAACATCAGTACCTAGAATCTTCTATCTCTAGAGCATGGGGTGGTGGAAAGGGCCCCAGGATTTGAATCCCAGCTTTATGTACCATTTGTGACTCTGGGCTACCAACCAGATTTTTCTGGCCAATTTTTCCATCTCAATAGCGGGAATACTCAATCTCTTCTCTATAGCCATGGCATTTTATCCGCACTGTTCTCCTTCTCCCAGGTAGATGATCAGCCAAGTATACAGTCTAAGACTGAACCCAGTCTAAGAGCCTTGTAGAGAAAATTAAGACAAAATGTCCTAGGAAAGCCCATGAAGCAGGCCAAATATCCACAGAAGGTTCAACTGTGTCCCTCCCAATGTGACCTGATTTGGGAAAGGCATTTTTGTAGATGTAATTAAGTTAAGGATCTTAAGATAGATTCATCTTTAATTATGTGGGTGTGTCCTAAATTCAATGCCAAAACTCCTTGTAAAAGACAGAAAAAGAGAAGACACAGAATGGAGGGCAAAGTGAAGTTAGAGGCAGAGATTCATGTGATGTGGCTGCAAGCCAAGGAATGCCGGGAGCCACCAGAAGCTGCAAGACTGAAGTAAGATTCTCCCTAGAGCCTGTGCAGCCTTCTGGTAACTCAATTGTAGACTTCTAAACTCTAAAACACTGAGAAAACAAATTTCTGACATTTTTAGCCACCCAGTTTGTGGCAGTTGTTTGTGGTGCCCTAGGAATTAATACAGCACCAGTGTAGCCCCCTTTCATTCCCCAGGGACAGGGGCACAGGCTGTCTGCAGGTTGTGTGGGCTGTGCCAGGCACAAAGGGCCACATCTCTTCTGCACAGATGCCGTTACCATCCAGGAAGACAGGGTTTAAGACCATCCTTGAGAGCTGCTGTGCTTTGGGTGTGTCTGAGCCCCTAGACCAGAGCCAGGCAGCTCACCTCTCCTGGCTTCACTGTGTGTTTCACCTGCTCTGTAGTAGCATGGGAATCTACCTACCAGAATTCAAATCTGTGTTACTTGGAGGAGTGACTGGTCCATGTGTAAAACTTTGGGAAGGTTTAGGAGGTGAACTTTGCTGGGTAAGATTATTGTGAGTCATTGACTGATCTCTGTGGCAGGCAGAAGGCAAAGGCAAAGGCAAAGAAAAGGTGTCTGCTCCATTGCCCTCACCTGAATCTTCTTGGGCACTTATCAATGGCTTCTGTGCACATGGCCGGGGGAGGGCCAAGTGGAGATGGTGTCTGGGCGGTACAGGCAGACTGTGAGGGAAGGTTCCAGCAGTGACCCAAGCCCACAGGGCCTTACAAAAAGGAGAGATTGAGATGACCTAACTGACGTGTGCACTTCCTGGCTCTCATCCCAGACCTGGAGCCCTGATGTGCCACCTCCTCAAGTGACAGGCCCAGGAGGGAGGTGAGAGCTTCAATAGGGCTTTTGGGATTTTTGTGACCCATTTCCAGGCTTATCACTTCAAAATAAACCCTCAGCTTTGCTGGCTGGCTCCCTCTGTTCATCCTTACTTCGCTTTCCATCTGACCAATGTCCTACCTTTATTAGAGCTCAGCTCCGTCATCCCTGCTTTGGGGAAGCCCTTACGATCTTCACAGGGCTACTGAGGTGCCTGACATGGGGTACTAAGCCACCTGACCTGGCTCCATCAGAGCATCTGCTTCACTAAATTGCCACTGATATTCTTTCCGACTGCTGTTACCTCCCACACAGGCTCCTTGGAGGACGTGCAGCATGTGTTCTTTTGTCTCCTCTTCGCCTTATGTACCTATGATCATATACATATGTATGAATATAGTCTCAGGCATTACTTGTGCAAGCAAGTAAATACTGAATAATCCCCTTGCCTTAACTGCGTCATTACTCAATGTCCAAAAAGGTAAAGTCTAAAAACAGTTTTTCTCTTTCTAGATCTCTATCTTTACATTCACAAACATGTGCATATATATTCCAACTCTCCATCAACCCATCATCCATCCATCCATCCATCCATCCATCCATCCATCCATCCATCCATCCATCCATCCATCTATCCATCTGTCCTTTCATCTATGTATCTATGTGTCTGATCATTCGCTTTATGGTTTTCTACATTTGCTTTTTTCTCCTTTAATACTACATCCCTTGGGATCTTATCACCTCAATGTATAATTATCTACATTTCATAGTTTCTTAATCAGTGTTGGATTGACAGTCAAACTGTTGCACTGTGAAGAGCCGGACATTCATTTGTATGTACCAGCGCACAACTCTTAAGTATTTCTTCTGGGCAGATACAGTTGTTGAGCTACATTTTTAACCACTCTGATGTTTTCTTTCCTGTATCTTTGCCTCAGATCTCTTGCATTTTCTAGTATTGCTATGAACACACAGACCATATATTTCCTGTGAAGATCCATGGACTTTGGAGTGAGAGGAAGGTAGAGCTGTGGGCTTAGCCCGCACTCTTGAGCTGGGTTGCAACAGCTGTTCAATGTTCCATGCCTACTATTAGTACTTGCCATCTGCTATTAGGATAAAGTATTGAGAGACAAATTTTTGCTTTTGGAACTAACCAACATAAGATCAAGGGGAAATGTTTCCCTAAAGGAAATGATTTTATACCAATTTGTGTGTTTGTGGATCATCCTTCCATTAACACTAACAGCTAGCTGCAAGATACTGTGCAGATCGATACCTCTGTGGTTATAAAACTGGGATTGGATTGAAAGAAAATATTTTTATCCTTAATTACAATGCAAATTCAATTAAAAAATCTATCCCTCCTTGTTCTTAAAGGCCCCAAAACCAGACAGCAACAAATAAATTTAGTGGAAGTCAATTTGATGACTTATATCCTGTGAGAGGATATGTTGGCAGATATGTCCAACCCTCAGCTGCTTTTAACATTTCTGCTAGAGACTGACACATACATAACTATTAATGAGATAGCATCAAACTACTAATGGAACATGCTTACAGTCAAATACATGGGCAGGAGTCTTGGCTTCTATGTGCTGACTTCTGCTCAAGTCAAGGAGACACTCTTGCAACCTGCCTTCTATTTACTGAACCCAAGCCGTCCCTCCTCTCCAGCCTGCACCACTCCCTACTCCTGCTGACAGGTGCTGCAGATGTGAGGCCTGCTGGGCCTCCCTCGGCAGCCATCTGTCAGCGAGGCCTTCACTCCTCCAGGCAACAGGCGTGTTGATAAGAATATACACTTTCTGCAGTTGACAGACTTCACTATTCAAAACACTGTTAAAAAAGTGGCTATAGGAATTTAATTAGCAACTTTCATTAAGAGATTAGATGGGAAGAACAAAGAGAAACCAAAGGAAAGGCTTCTTAATAAGACTGGAGAAGCTGTAGAATTATTCATAGCATAACAAAGGAAATGGAGAATCTGCTCTGTGACTTGTTAGAGGTGACAGATACATTTGGATGCTTCTCAGGGCCTGGCTGGGCATTGACTAATGAGGCCCAATGTAAAGGACAGACTTGAAGAGTGCACCTCTTACTTGCTTTGGTGATAGCAGATGTGGCTGTGAGCAACATAGCAATGTAGTAGAACCTGGGTGTCTTTCAGGGTAGTTGCGCTGCCCCTGGAGTGCCCAGCTAGTGGTCTTGGCCTCAGAGTTCAAGAACTGACCCTGCCTAGGTCAACTGGCTTCTCACTATACCATGGCTTCCTGTTGCTGCCATTAGTTTTCTGATCCTATCGCTTCTAGGCCTTTTGGCTAAGACCAAGTGTAGTTTTCTGATCCACTGCTTGCACGTGTGTGCTGGCTCAGGGGAGGTGAGGGAATACACACAGGCCAGAACAGTCCTTTTCCTTCTCCTGAGAAAATGAATTCTGAATTATTCCAGTGCTTTGGCAGTGTCATTGTTTTGGGTGTGTCTTACCACAGGCTGAATAATTTATATAGAAATTTATTTTTCATAGTGTAGAGGCTGGGAGGTCCAGTATCAAAGTGAAGGGACCTGAAGAGCCTTTTTCTTCTGGGTCTCCCTATAGTAGAACTGTGGAAGGTGAAAGGGAGAGCAAGAAAGAAGGGGCTGAACTTACTTTTTTTTTTTTTTTTTTTGAGACGGGGTCTCGCTTTGTAGTTCAGGCTGGCCCTGAGCTCACTATGTAGCCCAGGCAAGCCTCGGCAATCCTCCTGTCTCTGCCTCCTGAGTGTTGGGATTACAGGTGTGAGCTACCATGCCCGGTACTGCGGTTTGCAGTACTAATTGCTATGGGCATTGAGTCACACCAGGTATTGTTGTATGTGGTTATCAGGGATTGAACTCAGGACCTTATGCTTGCCAGGCAGGCACTGGAACCACTGAGGTAAATCTCCAGCCCCGAAGTTACCCTTTATCAGGAAATTACTCCAGGAATAACCACCCTACTCCCTCAATGACAGCATGAATCCATATATTAGAGCAGAGCGTTTAGCCTAATTCTTTTTTTTTTAATGTCCTTATTTTATTTATTTCTATTTATTTATTTATTTATTTATTTTTGGTGGTACCAGAGATTGAACGTGGGTCCTTGTGCTTCTAAGACTCCCCTTGATGACTTTTATCCTGTAAGAGAATATGTTGGCACATACATCTCTTCTTTGTCTCTTGATGCAGTACTACTTGAGCTAAATCCCTGGCCCTACACTAATTCTTAAAGGACTCACCTTTCAGCATATTGCATTGAGGATTAAATCTCTAACACATAAACTGAGGGGAACCTATTCCAACTGTAGCAGTGTGGCTCTGGTGGGGGGAGGGCAGATATTCATCTCTGACATAGGTTCCAGGTCATTTTGTCTGACTAACAAAACAAATGATTGGTTCAAGATCCTATGGTTTTTTTTTTTTAATGAAAATGCTCTTCCTAAAGAGTGCATAGTATAGAAACCAGGTGAAGAGACAGGCCAAGGAGAATTACATTTTGGGAAGCAGGCTTCCATGCATAATACTACCAGTTCTTGCTTGCCAGTAACCACTCCATCAAAACAAACTTCTTCCAGGTTCCAGAGACAGAAATGGTTTCTGTTCTGTGAAGTGTCTTCAGGTTTTGATTTTACTAAAGGTTGATAAATATATTCACATGGGAATCACATATGAATGTCATATAAGACAGTATCAGTGAAAACAACTAGCTCAGTATGCTCAGTTTTAATTGACATAACCCTTCTTCAGATATACTAAGTTATCAGAGGAAATCCTGGTGTCCATAGCATAGACAAAAATATAAAAAGATTTTGGGCTGGGGATACAAACTCATTGGAAGAGTACTTGCTTAATATGCTTGAGACCCTGGTTCCAATCTTCAGCATAGTAAAGGAAGTATATAAACTTAGATTTGCAGTAAAACCCACCTATGCTGTGAATCTGTCAAATGCATGAGAATGTGTCTCTATAGATGCACATACACAAATAGTTAAAATGAAAGTCTTGTGAGATTTGCTATCCTTAACTTCAGAGCCAAAATTAGGTGGAAAAATGGATTAATTGACAATTGAGTCATAACCTACATATTGAGAATACAAGGTATTTTTGTAACAGATTTAGTTACTAAAATGTTAATTAATTTTTTTATTTCTAAGAAAATATAAAGCTAATTCAAGATAATGAAATAGATGGATGTAAGGAGGAAAAAGAGCTAGAAAATTGCTAATGGCTTGTCAAGAAAGCCAAAGGAAATTATCATTGTTGCCTTTTGTTCTTGTGAACTCAAAGCCATTTCTTAGAGTTGCCAGTATAAAATGAACTAAGCCAGAGCATGTGTGATTTCTGTGGTTGCTAAATACAGCTGGTTCTATTTCATGCGAGTCAGAAGTGCTGTCCTCAGGCCTCTGTAGGTTGACAGTGCCTCCCAGGATCCCTTACAGGATCCCTTCCTGCTAGAAAGGCACCTACCTGCTCTGTTCCAGCAAACCCCTTTCTTCATTTTCTCTGATTGCAAGTCACTTGTGACTCACAGCTTATCAAACAGTCTTTCTAACTAAGACTCACTGATCTAGTTTTTCATGGAAATAAAAGGCTAGAGAAAGCCACTGGATATCAGCATTATTTCCCGTAACTGTTGGTAAAAACAGCTCCCTCCATGAAGTCTTCTCTCCACCTGTTCTACTTCAGCAGAAATGTACAATGTAAAACATATCACTCCTTGAACCCGCTTCTTTGGTCCAACTTCAGTGGTGAACAAATTTCTACCTTTCCTACATGCACCTGAGGAGCAAAGGGGCTTTTTGGGTTACTACTGGTGTCTTGAAATGGCCCTGCTCACCTTGGGTTTTCTTGGGTAGTCATCCAGGGTTAGCCCCTTGCTGTAACTCCTTGACACTCTTTCAGTGCCCCAAATATGTCACCAGAGACACAAAAGAAAAATAAAGAGAAAAGAAAGAAAAGAAAAGACAGATAATAAATGTTACCTTCAGAGAGTTTCCATTATTGTAGAGACAGGCAATAAACAAGTAAAGAAAGTGCCATGGAGGTGCCCTCAGCAGAGAGGAGAAGAGCAGGAACTCCTTAGGAGGTGGTCACCTACCGAGGGGCAGGGGATTCCCTGTGGGTCATGGAGGAGACTTTAGAAAATGTCCCTCATCTCTGGCTTGTATGTAATAAGAGTCCAGAAGAGGAGTGAACGCTGAGCATATTGGATACTCCTCTCCAGAGGGGCCCTGTGATTTTCTTCACCAACAAAGAAAAGCTTGCCGAGTTAAGACTAACCCTATAGTCAGTTCAACGAGTGTGTTCATTAAACTTAAATACCTTCTTAGGTTTTTTTTTTTTTTTTAATAAGCATGAAACAGAAAATCTTGGAATGAGGCAGCATCCTTGGCACTGATCTGGAGAAGTCAGAGGTGACTAAAGCTATTTGGGGATGGAGAGGGTTATCTGATCTTCAGGGGACAGCCAGCCTGCTGTCCTCAAGATTGTCCTTAGAGGAGCAACGCTGTCCCTCCGTCCTGCAGTATCTCTTTTAAACTTATGTTTAAATAGCTATACTTAAATGATAAGGCACTCGCCTTTCACCTCCAGGATCCTAACTGGATTCAAACTCTAGTCCTCCGGGAAATGAGTTTGGTCGTCTTAGCGGGGCCTTGTAGACAAAAGTCCTTATCTCCAAACTCCAAGCATAATTCAGCCCATCATGGCAGGACTGGAAGGAAGTCTGCGCTCGGGGAAAAAGGCAGAATGAGCCGGGGTGGAAAGTAAATTACTGAAGAAGTTAAGTCAATCCTGAATTCAAATCCCAACTATTGAAATGATAGTCCTTTTTGGTAAGGACGCAAAACTGCTTTTGAGCACCACACCTTGCCCGCTGCATCCCACGGGGGAAAAGTCACTCAGAGCAGTGAAGCCTCCAAAAATGAGGTGGAAGCTGCAAAGAAGCAGAAGCTTGGGCACCTTCATAAATTTAAATTTTCTTTGAATGGTTTCCTTATCTATCCCAGAAGAATACCACATGTCTTTGCCCATATATGCGGCAAGCAGCGACTGCGACTTTTATCTCCAATATACTTGAAGATGTCTAAACACGTCAGGGAAATATCATGTGCAAAGATTGTGTGTTCTCAAGTGAATTCTGTAAATTTAGAATAACACAGCCAATGTTGTCCTCAAACACTGCAAACATAAAAATAGAATAGAGCCCAAAGGGACTACAGAAGACCCGGCCTCGGGTTTACTCTGCTCCACTTAGAAAGACATAATTATAGGCAAGGAGCTCGGACGACTTAGCCTATTGGGGAGAAATATGCTATTGAGGGATACTTTGACTATTGCGAATAGCTGCTTTCCAGGTATTCAGAGTCAGGCATTATTTCCCCTGCCTCGGGCCTGCTCCCACCCTTCCGCGTCCCATTGACCAAGTTAGCATTTTGCTCACAATAAAATGGATGACAGTTTCATTACAGAATGGCATCACTTGTCAAACTTTGAATTACTGATCATAAAAATATCTGTTGTGCTTTGAAGGATTGTTGGAGGACTTCCATTTTTATATTTATATATGTATTTTTATCAGTGGGACTGTTTAGTGCAACGTGCAAGGGGAGAGTGCAGAGGGGAGGGAAGAAGAAATCAAACCGGGCTGAGGAGCCCAGGGTTTGCTGTGTCCTCGCCATACAAACAAGCTTCTATCACAGCTCGAGACAGCAGAAATAAAAGGGAGCTTTTTGGCTCACAGCTATAAAAAAATTATCATAGTGATGAAGTTCCTCAGCCATCAACAGAGCTGTGATAACGCTGTTTGATGATGATTTTCCCATGAATGTTAAACAGCCGCCACTGCGGAGGCAAAGGGGCTTATCTGCACCTAATGCTGATCTCTAATTCCTGCCCTTCTTGAACCATCCATTTTCTAACAGCATTAACTGGCAAATTTACATCCCATCTTAATGCTGCTAAAGAGGACAGGAGATGAAGAGCAAATGACAGCAGTGTAATGAGGGTGGCTTTTTTCTCCTTTCTCTTTAATGGCTGAAGATTTACACAATTGTCTGTAAGCTTATATAGAGAGCTTACCTGAACCTTTTCCCAGCATGGATTCAACTTACAGGAGCTTTTGTTAACTAAACACACATAAATATTTTTAAGGAGGTTTAATAGTGTGACTTCAAAAGAAAGCTAAAGGATGGAAAAAGGAGTAAAAATTTAAATGTCATAAATAACAGAAATGTCTTAAAAGGGCTAATGATTTCCGAACAAACAAGGTTGTAAGAATGATATTCTATTAGGTTAACACATAACCAAAAAGATTTCGAATAAGGAAAGATTAATTAAAGCAAGGATTTATAGGGAGCCGTGTTCCACATGCCACCAAGACCCAGGATTTCTCTGATCATGTAACATCCATCAAAATACTACCTGTTCACTAACAGGGTGTGAAGAGATAGAAGGTAATTTCAATGGCAAATCTGAATGTAGGGAGCTACAATAGCTAGATGTGGGAAAATCCCATTTGTGCATCCAGATGATAAAAGTAAACCAAATAAAAATCACCATGGACGAGCCATTGAACATCACAGGCCAGAAACCTTGAAGTTGTCTTTGACACTTCCCTCTCTTTCATCCTCTTTATCCAATCTATTACCAATCCTGCTTTTCCTTCCTTTGAAACGTTTTTCTGAATTTACTCTCTTTTTTCTCCTACGACACTAACCCACTTCTCTAGTATTTCTCACTTCAAATATTGCAGATTCTCTGTTTTCTCTGCTTCTAGTCTATGTGGGTCCTTCCATGATATTATTAAAATAGTACTTAAAATTTTTATCATGTAATGTGAGTTCTTAAACAAAAGCTATGCCTCCAACACCACAAAGTGTAGCCACAGTAGTAAATCCTAGGCAGGAATCTGATGGCAAGTATGTGGTGCCCATGAATTTAAAAGTACAGAACACTGCAAGAGGAAATTAAAAACCAAATAAATGGAGAGTTGTCCCCTATTCAAAGATTAGTACAAGAAGTTGGCAAACATTTTTATGATGATAGATAACGAATATTGTTGGCTCTTTGGACTGCATTAGTTTCTAGAATATTCTTCTTTGTTTTTATCAATGATTCAAAATGTAAAAGCCATTTTTAGCATGAGGTCAACAAAGATAGCCTAGAAAGGCCTGAAGAATGTAGTTTATTGATTCCCTGGTGAGAAGATTCAATATTATTAAGATTGCAATCTTCCCAGGCTGATTCACTGCAGTAGCAACCAAAATCCTATCAGGGCTTTTTGAAGAAATTAATAAATTGATTTAAAAATGTATGGAATTTATATATGGAACAACAAAGGACTTGGAATATCTAAGATGATTTAGAAAAAATGTAGAAATTGCAAGACTCACACTACCTAATTTTGTGACTTACCATAAAGTTATAGTAATCAAGACATGGTATATTACAGTAAAAATAGATTGAGGAAAAGAATAAAAGCCCAGAAATAGACTCACATTTATGTGGCCAATCGAGTTTGATTAAAGATAATAACAAAGTAATTTATTGGAGAAAAGAGTCTTTTCAACAAGTTGGTGCTGGAACACTGTATGGAAAAATAAAAACAAAAAATCTTACCTATCACGTAACACTATATGAGAAAATTAACTCAAAATAGAAAAATTTTCAAAGAGAAAACATGAACAAAATTTGCCTTCCATGAGACACAATTAAAACAAAAAGAAAAGTCATAGACTGGGAGGAATTTACGAAACATAAGCCCAACATTTGGCTTGAAACTTGAGCATGCAAAAACAACAACAACAACAAAAAACCTCTTAGAATTTCAACAATGAGACAAACCAATTTGAAAATGGGCAAAATAATTGAATAGAATCATTAAAAAAGATGTTCAATGAATATACAAAAATTTGTTCAATGTCACTAGTCTCATAAGAAGTGAAAATTAAGCTAAGTATAGTGATATACAGCTGTCTTATCAGCCAATAGTCTGGGAGGCTGAGGCAGAAAGATGTCAAGTTTGAGTCCAGTCCAGGCAAGGTAATAATTTTTTGAGACCCTTTTTCAAAAGAAAAGTAAAAAGAGCTGTGGGGGTAACTCAGTACAATGGCTATGGGTTTAATCCCCAGTACTACAAAAAAAAAAAAAAAGTGCAAATCGAAACTACAATGAGAAACCAATGCATATTCACTATAAGCGAATAGAAGGACGGACAGTAGCAATTACGGATAAGGGCATGTAGTACCTAGAGCTCTCCTATGCTGCACACTGGAATGCTAAATCATATAGCCACTTGGAAAACACATATTTGTAACACGATCCATAACAGGTCTTTATCTAGGGAAGTTCCAACATGCACTCACTTAAAAATAATGGGCATCTAAATGCTGATAACAGCATTGCTATTAATAGCCAAAACCTGAAAACAGCTTAAATAACTAATAGTTGGTGGATATACAGACTGAGCAATATCTAATGGAATATTACACAGTACTAAGAAGGATCAAAATATTTCTATATGCAACATATGTAGATCGCAAAAGTATCATGCTCAGTGAAAGAAAGCAAACACAAGCGACTATGAATGGTTCCACTGGAAATTCTGGAAAAGTCAAAATAATAAGAAAAGCAGATCATTAGTGGCTGAGGGCTAAGCAAAGTGAGTGAGAAATGCCCCGAAGGTGTTTTTCAGGGATTGGCCACTGATGTATGCTTTGAGATCAGTACTGAATTCCATCACATTGTCCATTTTAAACTGACAAATATTACTCTAATAAACAGAAAAATGCTGTAAGTTTTGATCTCTTACCAAACAAGATTGTCCACAAATTATCTGACAAGGCTCTTAAAATACTGCACAAATTATCTACTGATAAAATACTCCCCACTTCTTCAATGATACATGAATGTAAGAGTAGACTATCTCCATATTCTCCAGCCAGCACACATATCAAAATGCATCAAATGTAGAAACAGATATGAGAATCCATTTGCCTTGTGTTATGCTAGACATGAAAGACATTTGCAAATATGTAGAATAAGGCTATTCTCCTCCCTAGTTTCTGTATGTTTGGAGATGTATTCTTCATGAAGTATTATTTACACTTATCTCTAATGAGTATATTAAGGTCATTTAATATTTCCATGTTTTAAAATTTTGTTTTAACTTTTCTCTTAAAGATATGATGAATAATCATTTACAGAAAGCTCTTTGGGGTTCTCAGGCATTGTTAAAATCATAAAACAGCCCTAAGCCTTAACACTCCTGGCTGATAAGCCTGACCCCAAACTAAGATTCAACAGTCTGCATGATGGGTATACTCGGAGGAACTGAGCTGTGTCAGCACTACGAGTGAGCTGAGCTAAGGTTTCTCCCGTTCTGATTTCTGGGCTGGCCTCATGGTTAGTTCATTCCATTTACCTTAAGGCACTCCCTATTCCTACTGTCTGTATGACATGGTGTTTAAAAAAATCTAGCCGTTTCCTTGTATGGTAGCGCTGTCGTGAGTTAGGAATGAGTGTCTGCCAGGCCCTCAGAATGGCAGACAGTGAGTGCTCGAGCCTGGGAGGTGATACTGCAAATGATATTGCTATCGTTCCTTCCCTCCTTCTCTTTCCTCTTTGGAAATGTTATCTCTCCCTGTTGCTCTGTGCACCTCTCCTTTCCCAAAACTCCGATCTTCGTAATAAACAAGTGATCCTTTGTGTTTGCTTTCTTTTTTTCCTAATCTCTTGAAGTGTTTTCCTGCTACCGTCCACATTCCATCTACAGCTCCTTTTCTTGGGCGTGCTTTACTTAGCACAGAACCAGACAAGAAATAGATGCTTAAATACTTATTGAGTTGTTAGTTTCCAACCCTGTAGTATGGGAACAATAACAGTGTCTTTATTATCTACTTCATGGACATGTTGTGGTAATATATGCAATGAGATGTAATTTAATGGGAAAAAATCCGTAAGTCAAACCAGGCCGTCTTCTTTGTGTCTCAGTATGTCCTAGGGCCGTGATAAGAAATCTTTTCAGACACCAATTACTGTTCAACAGATGCCCCATTTCTATTTTCCCTTAGTGCATATTGAATTTTTCATACCTAACAACGCTGGTCTGTCAAATAAGCGTTTGGTAAGAAAGCAAAACTTTTGCTTTTTATAGGACATATGAAGATGACATTTTCTACTGACCTTGTTAAATCATTCTCACTTAAAATTTATAATTGGCAAGTTTCTGACCATAATCATCTCAAGAGGGAAAGAATTAACCCAATACAATCTGAAACAAACCAGATCTCACTGGCATTTTGAGAGCATTTTTTACAACATTGTTATCACTACTTTAGCTCATACAGAATTTTTTTCTTTTTTCTTTTTGAGACAGGGTCTCGCTTTGTAGTTCAGTCTGGCCCTGAGCTCACTATGGAGCCCAGGCAAGCCTTGAACTCAGCAATCCTCCTGTCTCTGCCTCCTGAGTGCTGGGATTACAGGCGTGAGCCACCATGCCCGGCACTGTGGTATGTGGTATTGATTGCTGGTGGGCGTGAGTCACCATGCCCAGCATTGTATGTGGCTACCGGGATCGAACTCAGGACCTTGCACTTGTGAGGCAGGCGCTAGAACCACTGAGTTAAATCTCCAGCCCCTCGTACAGAGATTTTGAAGATATCATAATCACTAAATTTTAGTTAAAATTCTGTTTTCAATGTTGAGCCTGAGAAATTTTGCAGACATTTATTTCAGATGTAGGACCCACCTATACCAAAGAAACAAAATGCAGAGGGGTTACTCTAACTTGATTACAGTGACCCTCTGCACATCAGAAGGAAAATATTAATTCACTTAAGAAATATTCTTTGAGCATCGACTATGCGGCTACACTAGAGATGTACCTGGAGGTCAGATTCTAGTAGCAGGAGTCAGCACACAAGCAAAGACTACATAAGTGAGATAATTTCAGCCAGTGACAGATATGACAGGTGCAGTAAGACAGGATTCCAGGACTGAGAATGGCTGGGTAGAATGAGTTCATTATTTCAGGGTATTCAACATGTAGAAGTGCTAGCACGTGTTAGGGGGATTTGACTGCGTCTTTTTACTTTTCTGCATTTTTTTTACCTAAATGTGCACTACTTTCATAATCACATAAAATATACAAAACTTTACTCTGGTGGTACTCAAATTTAGATTGTATTCACCCTATAAATAAAGATACTGTAGGGATTTAAAATTCTAAAAAGAAACTATTATCTGGTTTTCTTATATTCATGCACTCAGCTTTCAGATAAGTGATGACTGGTAACAGTGCTATACGTTTACCAAATTGATAAATAGATAAAAGTATTGAAATGATGTCTGATTCAGTTTAGCTCACAACTTTGGGAAAAGTACTGTGTGCAGATCTTTTTAAAGCATCGTTTAGTATGAAACAGTGCTTATGACATTGTCTGAAATTCATACTTAACTGAATATCCCATAATTTTTTTTCTCTCCCTTTCTCTCCATGTTTGCTTTTAAACATGTGGCTAGTGGCCTTGCCTTTAAGAAATTTAGAATCCACAAGGAGGATAGATGCACACAACCATCTACCTGTAGAATTGATGTTCCTCTTGTTGCAAAAATGGAATTTTTTTCCAGTTAATTCTGATCAAGAAAGGGAGGGTTGATTTTTGAGGTCCAAACAAATTTGAAGAGGACTCCAATTACTTCACTGTTAGTATCACACTACCTCTTTCTAAGGTGAGTTTAAGAAGAGTTTAATTAAGAGTTAAGAGTTTAATTCTTGATCAGAATTAACTGGAAAAAATTCCATTTTTGCAGCAAAAAGGAACATCAGTTCTACAGGTAGATGGTTGTGTGCATCTATCCTTGTGGATTCTAAATTTCTTAAACATCTATCCTTGTGGATTCTAAATTTCTAAAACAAATTCCTTACCAGAGAGATAGTAGCTAGTGATGTTGAAAGAAATGCATACAACCGGTTCCTTCTTTTGCTAAGTTGTTTCTCACACGAGAATATGAAATGCGTGGACTCCCGTCTTGGGTGCGGTCTCGGTGGACAGTGAGACACCAGTTGGAAAGGGTTTCAGCCTTGGAACCAACAACTTCAGTGGAATTCACTTCTACTTACCAGAAGGAAAGAGAATTCTGATAGCTTAAGAGGGTTTCTTCCAGCTATCATTTTTTGTTAACCTTTAGCTCCCAAGAAATGCTGATTTCTTAAAAGCTCATTTGAAGGTATATTTTGGAAAGGAAAAAAGCACAGAAAACTTTAATCTAGCAGATACAGGCTGCTTTCACTTTTCACCTTCTCATTTTTCATCTCTCTGCTTGTTCAGCGCTGCTTAATACAGATCTAACCAGAAAGTCTCCAACTTATGGATGTACTTGGGTCTACAATTTTACTGCTGGGTTGACTTTGTGGATCTGATCACAGTTTCTCTCATGGGGGAAAAATGTTTTAAATGGTTGTATGGATCCCAAATACATTTACAAGCCAGTTTAACTTGATATTCTTTAAAAATACCAGTCCACGGGAAAATTGAGGGTTTACGTGGGGATGAATATCTTCTTGCTGGTGTACTGATTATCCAGCTCCAGAAAGATCTCCCGTCAACTGGATGTTGCTTTCTAGAGGAGCCTGTTCTGCCTTTCAGACTTTGAATCATTGGTGGTATTATCCATTTTGAATTTGTACATCAACAAAATTAAAGTGCACTTATTCATTGATAATAATATGATGATAATAGCAGGAAGGTACCTGTGAGGAGACAGAAGAGCATTCCACCTTCCTCCCTGATTCACAGTTGGTCCTTGTAAAACAGGCAACAACAACCAGAGGTTGATCTTTTTTGCTTCTCTTCTGTTTGCTGGTGCTGCTGAGCTGAAGCCCTTATGGCCTTTTAAAGCTTTCTCCCTCTCCCTTGTAGCACCACCTATTTTAAGACAGATTTCGCTCTCCTCTAAAAGTCTCCAGTTACTATGATAATTTTGCTGCTTCCCCACAGCCCGTCCAATTTTGTTTTTGCCCCTTACAACTAATGGGAAGGGAAGAAATTATTTAAATTGTTTTATAGTCAAGTGCATGATTGAAAATTTCCAAACTTCCACTGAATTACTGTGTGTTCTAAGGAGATGATCCTTAAAAGAAAATTTTCAAATTCAGGTTTTATGGAGTTGGCACATTCTGAGTGTGGTGTGCGGCCCCCAAGGTCGTATCTTTGTCATGCTTGCTGGTTTTTTTCACATCAGAATGGGCAGCTTCCCTGAAAGCTTTGAGTTTTCTCACATGGTCACTCAGAGCAGTGGCTTGAGAGACACAGTGGAAGGGCCGAGGTGCACGTGCTTTTTGCAGGGTTCATCAAGGAGTGAATGTTGAAGGTTGGAGTGTTCATATCTGGGTGCTGGTCAGGCTGGTGGGGTCTGTGTGTGGTGCCAGGTCAGACCCTGTGTGAAGAGTCCCCCCGAAGCTGTGTAAGGGAGGGTGGGGCCTAAAGTCAAGGAAGCCAGCATCCTTGGTGTTCAGTGGAGTGAGCAGAAAAGCTTTCATGAGTTTCCATACTGATGGACAAGAAAAAGGGCTGGAATGAAAATTAAGGGTCAAAATTGTGTTAAAGCTGGGAAGTGAGAATGCTGGGAAGGGAGTATTGAGGAACAGCCATGACCCATGCTTTCCTTTGAAATTTGTACATCAAATTTCACCCCTGATCTCTCTTTAGAACCACCACCAAGTGGCCCATGGCCAAGTGGAATCACTCACAGGTACAGGGCTGGGTACACAGTGTACAAACAACCCTTGCTCTTTGCATAGTTCTGCAGCTATAACTCATATTTGGGAAAATTTACCTGAATCTCTGCCTGACCTACCCTCTGCTTGACTGTACCACTCGAAAAGCTCCATCCCATCTTGTACCTCACTCTGGATTGCATGAGTTTCCTTGGGTTCTTCTAGAGATGGTTCCTGCTTATGAGGAGCTCAGGTTGTGTCTTTCAATACGTTCTTTGGCCAAGGACTTGAGTCACATAGGAGGATCCTACCTTAGATTTCCTGTGGCCACCTCTGTAGTCAGATGATCACATCTCAGAGTTCATGTGCTGATAGTAACCAGTATTACTATCACGTTGTGGAATTTGCGATACACAATGTGATTTAGTGTGCACGAAGCCCTGGGAAAGAGGGAGACCCCGTCTCATCTCAACTTAAAGATGATAAGGCTAATGGTTATTTGCTTTTGGATATACAGTTCCTAAACTAAGGAAGTGACCAAGTCAAGAGCTAGATCTTGGATCTCTTTTCACTAACACATGTTGCGAGCCTAGATATAGAACCACACGGGAGAGTAAAGTCTGGTACCTGATCAAGAATGGTACCTCGATCAAGGTCACGTATGGCCTTGATCAAGAAGCTGGGTGTTCTATTTATTCTTTCATTCTGTCATGTTTATTGAGGGCTGTGTGCCAAGCACTCTTCCTAAGTGCTGCTCAGGACAAATGAGTTAGCAAAAGGGACAAGCTGTCCAGTTCTCCCAGCACTTGAGGTAGAGGCCTCTTGCTGAGGAATGGCAGACAGCCAGGTCCAGTCGAGATGTGATGCCCACCCTTGCTTACCTTTGCACCTGTGGCTCCAGACCAGCCCAGCTTTGGATCTGTGACCCTGTGGTTTGCTGCTTGAGGACCCCTTTCTGGTAGGAGCTGACAGTCTCCCTGTGAGTCCCTGATTTGTTCACTGGTTCTTGGAAGCCAAACAACTACAGTAAATCTGGACAGTGTGGCTGCAAATCAACTCAGAGTTGTAGGAAGTAGCAAGGTGACACTGCACCTTTCATGTAGCTGCTAGAAAGTGCCAGCAATGCAGAATGCAAGGCATCTTTCCGGGTTAGTACTGCCAGGGAGGCTGGACAGTGTCCCTGAAATAAAACAGCTGTACCATGGACTTGATTTTCCGCTGGTTTTAGAAAAACCACATCACTGTTGAAAATCATTTTAGAGAAAAAATGTAAATGCTAAATCTGGGCTGAAAATACAGTATTTTCATGGTTCGTATTGAGCTTCAGCATAGAAAATAATACATAGTTGATTAGATTCACAAAATAAGGCTAAAAGATCTGTTATATGCTATAATTATCTCTTAGACTCTTTTGTAGGAGTATGAAAACTCAACTTTCTGTGCTGTCAGAAATGTTTTCCTTCAGTCCTTTTTTTTTCTCTTTTTCTAATCTCCCTTAAAATATTGGTGTGAATTAAACTCACCAAGGAGGAAATCAGTGAACATCTTCTATAATGCAGTTATGAAAATAAGAACAGAGTTGTTATTACTCCCATCTGGAACACCAGATGTTTGCAGACTGGCGTGGGAGTTACAGCACATTTCTGACCCCAAACTCAAGACCCAGTTAAATGTGTTTGAAACATTCTCTTTCCTGCTCCAAACATGTAAATGCAATTGAGCATGAACAAAAACAAAAATATGAATACCTATCATCTGCTAAGAAGGGAAGCAATCACCGGTACAATCGAGTAGCTTAGCTGGAATCTCATTGAATATATTGTTTATAATATGGAAAGAAAGCAAAGAGTTTGATTCATGCTATGCAGACCTTGGTGGTTTAATGAAACCACACCCTATCTGGCTACTGCCCAAAGCAGGAAGTAGGTAAAGGAATGAAGCTCAGAACTTTATCTTAAGGTGTCAGAAACAATATAAATTTCTCTTGATTCATATCTCTAGAAGGTCAAGACTGGAGGTATATAACAAAACTGAAAGTGCTTTATAATCAGTCATACTACTTTTATGTCAATTGTTTGAGGCCAAATGGTCTACTCATCTATTATCTGAACATGGGAGGGAGTCTGAAGAAAATGTCCTCATTTGGAATCAGAATTGTTATTATCATTTTGCCCATCTGGGATCTTTGGAGAGTGTGAATCTCTACACCGATGCTAATGGGAGAAGACAGACAAATTTGTTGTCTACCTGAACTTTTCAAAGTTTCTTTTATATACAGATATTTGAGAAATGCCCTTCATGATAAATGTGCAATTGGTGAGTTCTGTAATATGGTTAATGGTTCAAAGATCAGAAAAAATACAGACTAATTGTATTGACCCACATGGTATGAAACAGTTCACATGACAGTTTGATGGGAAAGAGATGAGGGAAGAATTTCTGTGCACTGGGGATCTAAATCTCCTTAACTATGGTGACAGTAAGATACAGATTTCAGCTTAGTCTGTGGCTCAGGGATGCAATTTGTTGAAATCATAGTTTCATGTTTTTCTAAGACTGAATAAGATGAAAGGAATGACTTGCCTGATAAAACCAGCAAGGTTGTTTTTTAAAAATTGAGCTCTAAGATTAATAAATAAATTAATACATAGATTAATGAATTTTGTTTTCTTTTCACTTTGTGGTTCAGGCTGGCCCTGAGCTCACTATGTAGCACAGACAAGCCTTGAACTCACAGCAATCCTCCTGCTTCTGCCTCCTGAGTGCTGGAATGACAGGCATGAGCCATCACATCCAGCATTGTGGTGTGTGTTACTAATTACTGGTTGTGGTATTGTTGTATGTGGTTACTGGGATCAAACCAGGGACCTTGCACTTGCTAGGCAGGCGCCAGAACCACTGAGCTAAATCTCCAGCCCATGAATTAATTTCTTAATGCTTACATTTCCAACTAGACACTAGTATACTTCCCTCAAAACTTATAGTCTACATAGAATTTGTGAAGCAAGTAACTTTTATAACGATTAGAGAGACTGTTACATAAATATACCTATAATGATTAGTTTTATGAAGGTGGTGATTTATTTGTAATGTGACAAAATAATCCCTTTGTGTATCTGTTCTGGAAGTTTGGACTCTCACAGATTTTCCTAACAATAACCCAAATGCGCCACATAGCTGACGTTTTCCACAGTTTGTGATGTATAACCAATAGTGTGATAGGAATAGGAAAGGAAGTTGAAAATATTTTATCTGTGCATAACAATTAGAATAACTACAGAATATTCTAGATACCATCTAATATAAAGGGTTTATAATAAAATTTTATTAAATGTGAATGTTCATCAAGACTTTTAAAAGGCTAATAATTCCAAGCCTCAATAATAATTTTCATTTTACATAAGTAGAATTTTAAGAAA
>PVIC010001094.1:53834-70294 GCA_004025085.1 Thryonomys swinderianus
TTTTTTTTTTTTTTTTGTGACAGGGTCTCGTTTTGTAGTTCAGGCTGGCTCTGAGCTCACTATGTAGCCCAGGCAAGCCTCGAACTCAGCAATCTGCCTGCCTCTGCCTCCCGAGTGCTGGTATTACAGGCGTGAGCCACCATGCCCGCACTGTGGTATGTGGTATTGATTGTTGGTGGGTGTGAGTCTCCACGCCCAGCATTGTATGTGGTTACCGGGGATCGAACTCAGGACCTTGCGCTTGCAAGGCAGGCGCTGGAACCACTGAGCTAACCCTCCAGCCCTGAATGTACTCTTTAATGTACAATTAAAATTTTCTCTCCCTTGTAAGTATTGTCTACATTCAGGTGTGCTGTCGATGTACAGAATGTAATGGGGATTAATTTGTCTATAATCAAGAAGTATTATTACTATAGGCTCTGCCCAACATAGTATTGCTTTCATCTTGCATTGAAGACAAAGATAACTGCTCTTCGCATCTTTTGTGGCAAGAACGGGAGACAAGTATATGACCTCCAAGTACTTAACTTCAAAATGTGAAACACATTCAGAGGGTGTCCTCAACAGATGTCTTCCACAAGGAGCCAGGAAGAGTGGAAAGTAAGGTCATCCTGCTAGAAAGAAAAATGGCTTGCCGAGAAATCAGTGCAGAAAGCAAGAGAGGGTCTCTGGAATGTATCGCTTGGCTGTGGACTCCGTCTGTTTCTTTCTCTGTGGGCAAGTTTTCCCTCAGGCCATCTCTGAGAGCAAAAGGCTGATTCCTGGGACACAGGAATGTGGAGGGGTTGTCTGAATTTTGGACATTACATTAGCACCCTGCAAAGACTAACTTGGTCCTAAAGCAATGACACTCCAGGAACAATGAGCTAGCACTTAGATCTTAGTTGACACTGCCGGGTTCTAATCAAAGGCACCAGGGCTGAGTCTAGAACTGAGGCTGGCAACAGACAACATGAGCATCTTGTAATGCCAGAAAGTAAATGCCTTATAACAAAAGTGAACCATACACTTGGTAGCTTACACAACAAAAATGTCTTTCTCATAGTGCTGGGTCTGGGAGTTTCAAGATGAGCATGTCAGCATGGTCTGGTTCTAGTGAGAGCTTTTTTCTTGTGCTATTGGCACATGTCTCATTATGTTCCCACAGGGACGAGAGAATGAGAAAGCTCTCCCTGTCATCTCTTCTTATTAGAGCACTAATTTCATCATGAAGGATCCACCTTCATGATCTAATTACTTCCCAAGAGTCTCATCTTCAAATACTACTGCATTATCTATTAGACTTTTAACACTGGAATTTTGGGGGAATACATTCGGTTCATAGCAGCAAGAAAGTGCTAAAAATAAACAAAACAATAAAACCAAGACAGCAAAAACCAAACAAAATGATCCACAATAATAGGGATATGTCAAAGGGACACAAGTGTTAACTGAAAAAACTACAAGCACCAAAGTGGGAATGATTTATGCAACAAAATAAATAAATATTGGATTATGGCTGATGATATAAATTGACATAAATAAATGACAGGGTAAATAAATAAGGGAGAGGGAATAGACAAATTTCAAAGACAGAACAACTGCAGACAATTCATGTAGATATTCTACCCTCAGGGATGGGAGCATAATTCCCCATTCCTTAAGTATGCGGTATGCACAGTGACTTCCTGGTAAGGAGTATAATAGAGAAATGAGAATGAAGAGCAACTTTACAATGAAGTCTGACAATCACATGATCCAAGGTCATGTCAACAGTAATAAATCCTAATAAGAGTGTGTAGTTTTGATGAGATGAAAAAGACATTTTATTTCTGTTGTCTTCCCCTCTGAAGTTTGAATCTCCAGGGTAATCATGAAGGACAACATCAGATAAATCCCAAATGAAATGCTACAAGTTCATCAAAAAGAGAAAAAAATCTGAAAAACTCTCAAAACCAAAGGAACAGAAGGAAATAAGACAACATAATAAGGTATCCTGGATGAGATGCTGAAAGGGAGGTCATTGCATGAAAACCAAGGGGGTTTAAATTAAGTATGGACTTGAGCTAAAAATATCTGCATTGGTTCATCAATTGTGACAAATATTCCATACTAATGTGGTAAGAAGGAGGCTGAGCAAAAAGCCCAAGAGCTAATGGGAGTGCAGGCTATAAAATTCTGCTTATATCAAACGACAAGAAAGGCAAAGTTAATCTATGGTTTTTGAAATGGAACAGTGGTGCCATTCACAGAGAAGGGAGAGGGTAGTGACCGGGGCAGACAAAAGGGGGCTTCCGGGGAGCTGATGATGTTAATTTCCTTTTGCTGCCTGTGGTTACATGGCACATTCACTTTTTGATAATTCATCATAACATTATCCTTTCTTGGTAAGCATGTCCACCTTCAAATACAGAAAGAAGTTAATTTAAAAGATATTTTTGGATTTAGTGATTAGTATTTATAAATGTGGCTTAAAGAATTTGTCCATTTATATGTGTATTTTAAAAGTAAACTATTCATCAATGACAAGAAAAGGCAAACCACTTTTACCACTGTTATTCAACATTGCACTAGAACTTATTGTCAGAATAATTAGATATAGAAAAGAAGTGCAAGGCATCCAAATTAGAAAAGAAGAAGTAAAAGCATCTCTCTGGATAGATAGCATGACTATATAGAGAGTCCCCTAGCATTTGTAAGAAAGGTTCTACCACTTACAAGCAAATTAAGAAAAGTTGCCCATCACAAAATCAACATAAAAGTCACCTTTATTTCTATCTACCTGCAATAAAAAAAATCTGAAAAGAAAATTAAGAGATGAAATACATTTACAGAATATCTAAAAGAATAAAATATCGAGGTGTGAAAGTTAACTGATTGTGTCAATTTGAGTAGAAACACCCAACTAAATTGGATCGTATAGTTCTGGGTGTGGCTGAGGGGAATTACTGAAGAGGAAGACCCACTGTAGTGCAGTTTGTCACTCAAATGGCATTAAAGGGAAAGAGGAAGGAAGGCTCATTTCTGTTTCTTCAGAAAAGCTCCAGTCTTCACCTTCACCTTGGATGTCATGTCCTGGCTTCCAGCACAGACTCTTCAGCCTTCCTCACAGATGGTTGGCATCTCGGTACAGACTCACATGGGACACTCCAGTGAGCTCCAGGGCTTCCACTGGACCCTTTGGTCACCAGCGCATGGGCAGCGCCTCTGCACTCTCCCACACCGGGCTCTGGACAGCTATTTAAGCTGATGTTGTACACCCTTATGTATTTCGATAGCTTGCATTAAATCTGTTTCTCCAGTAAGCACCGACTGATACACTAGGCATAAGTTTAACTATGGAAGTGAAAGGCTTATCCAATAAAAACCATAACATATTCTGAAATAAATTAAAGACAACCTAGATAAATAGAAATACCTCCATGTTTACAGGTTGAAAGACTTAATCTGCATAGTAGGTACTATTTCTCAAAGTAGTCTACTAATTTAAGACAACATGTAACAAATTTCCAAGTCTCTCTCTTTTTTTTTAATCCTCAAATGACCATGATGAAAAAGAAGTGCAGTGGCGGAGGAATCACATCTCCTGATTTTAAAATTCACTTCTAAAGTATAGTAATACAAAACAGTTTGGTACTAGACTAAGGCCAAATCAACAGAAAAGAATTAAGACTCTAAGGAAAAAACCTGAGCACCTATGGCCAGATGACTTTGGAGAGCAAGGCCAGCTCCTTTCAGCTGAGGAAAGAATGGTGTATACAAAATGCAGTTCTGGAGCAACAGATGTCTATATGCAAAGGAATGAAGCTGGGACCCTGCCTCCAGCTATATACAAACGATCCCTACTACTGTAAAAACCCCAGCTATACACCATACCCAAACAACATTAACAATAGCAAAATTCCAAATAACCCACTTTTTAAAAGAACGCTTCTCAAAAAAAAATTTTTTTTAAATGCCAACAAAGTTGCTCACTATGATCAATGATTAAGGAAATGTAAAATGAAATGCAACAAGCTCCCACTTCTGTTCACTGGAGCAGCTGAAATAAAAATTCCCCAGCAAGAAACAGAAGTAACAAGTGGTAGTAGGATAGGCTGAAGTCGGAACTTCCCTGCAATTGGCTGTGGGCTACCCGGGGACGGGACGGAGTATGGTGCTTCTGGCAGCCAGCCTGGCGGGTCCTCAAAAGCCAGAATTACCATGTGAATTGTTCTGTTTGGGCTGCCATACAAAATACCATAAACTGCATGGCTTAAACTGGAGATTGATTTCTCACAGTTCTGGAGGCTGAGAAAACCAAGTATTATATAAAAAAATAAATTAGAAGTTATCAGGGGTTGGTGAGAGAGTATATGTAGAGTTATTGTTTAATGCACTACTGTACATGTAATTAATCCAATGAATGTATATTTATAATTAAAATGGGAAATTTTGTTATGTATTTAGATAACAATAAAATGTATAAAATGTCAGTGTACATGGAGAATTAGTTACAAAGAAAAAAGGTAGCTTATCCATTAGAAACTTTTGCTCAGTTAATTTTGGGGTCAGTGTAATTATTAAATTATACAATAAATTAGATCTGTTTGTGACTCTGTCTCCATCTGTATCATAGGTAGTTGTACAACATTGTGAATGTGATTAAGATCTCTGAAATGAACACTTAAAAATAGTTAAAATGGAAAATTTTGTTATATGCAAGGTGTAATTGAAGAATATGGTGAAGGTTTACATTTTAAAAATTATTACAGTTGAAGACACATTATGATTAATCTTCTCAGAGGACTCCCTCTCCCTCTATACATTTATCCCACATTCTTCCCACTTAAAGTGGTTCTTGAAGTCCTTTTTCATGCATGTCTTTAGTTACATTGTTGTGCCCTGAGGTCCTGACTCCAATCACAGCGCTCACTTTTCGTGGCCATTTTGATTTTGGAGAAGAAACAGAAGTTGCGTGGTGCAGATCCAATGAGCAAAGAGGATGACAACACAACATCATGGTTTTAGGAGCCCGCTGTTCTGTTGGACGGCACTTGGCAGCAGCATTCGCCACATTTCTATCATTCCTCAGAAGACATTCAATGCCTTCTAGAACTGCTTCAGAAAGTGGTAAGAATGATGGGATAAGTGTGTTTGAAGCAAGGAGGAATATCTTGAGGGGGTTTCATGACAATGTGTCTTTTACTATAGCAAGTTTAAAAAAATTCCAACAGTATATTTTGATCACATTGAGTATTTTTTACAGCAGCAACAACAACAAAACCCCTAAAATTTAGGGGAAACAGGGAATTTGCAGTTAAGTAGCCAGTAGAGATGGAACTCAAGCATAGGTCCTTCTGATTCGATGGGCTACATATTCTTAAGCACATATTGCTAATTTATGCAGAGCTATCTTTTATTCAGTATTTCTAAGCCAAGAAGCAATAGAACAAAAATGACATTTGCATAAGATCATTTTAATGGAACAGATAGGTAGATGGACAGGGCAGGTGCCAGAAGAGTGATCAATGAGTGCAGAGTAGGAGAGAAACTTTCAGTCTGGAGCAGGGATGCAGTTATGGGAAAGAACAGGAAGGCAAATCCTAACACAGTTCAAGAAAGGAGTACAATGCCTAAGGTTGCCTCGGAGTCAGCTGTCAACCTGGAAGCCAACCATGGGAAGGAAGGGGTCATGTGCAGCTCCTTACAGGACAGGGATGTGAAGGTCTTGCAGCATCCTGACATACTCGGGGATGTTTTCTTGTCTCCTGACCAAGTGAATACCGGTGTCTCCAACAAAATGGGTGTTATAATTGGCTTCTAGGCCCTAGGGATCTGAGAATACAAACCTCTCTACAGCCTATCTGTGTTCCATTGAGATAATTACTAATTCAAAGTATAATCAAGGAAATAAAGGAAGGAGAAAAGTTGAAGTTATTATTGTAGGTTATATTTTTTCTACCTTCTACTCATGTTAGATCAGAAATAACTAAGGTTAGACCTAATTTTATTGTCTTATGTTTCTAGGCACAAAGTTCAAAATTCTCTCTGCTTTTTGTTAAAGGACCCAGCTTTCACTGTTGCTCTAGTTACCTCTGCACCTTAAGTCTAACACAGTTAAGTACTTCAACACCTCTCAGTACTGATGATACTGATGCGGCTGCATGAAGGAATGGATGGATGGGGACGTAGGGGGCAGGCCTTACTTCCACTGCATGCAGTTCTGGCTGGAAGGTTATTTCTGCATGTCTATTTCTGTGACTACAAGAGAAGCCATGGTTCCCATTCCATAGCTACTGCAGCTGAAATTAAGCTGACAAATCATTTTTTTGCAGCCTGTGGAGACTCAGCAGAGCTATCTAGCAACACAAGGACTACCAATGCTTGTGTTGTGCTCGGGTCTCACATTTCCCCCTAGAGACCTAAGTGATAGAGTTTTAGAGAACTTGCCAGATTTTAATATTCTAATAAGAGAAAAAAAGAAGCAAGCCTATTAATTCGATGAGAATTTTACATATTTATGTATTCGATTGCCATCCCTTAGGACTCTCAGGGCTTTTCACTATGGGAAGAAGCACAGTAAAGCTGAAAGAAAACATTTCTAAAAATATAGCACAGAAGAAGTTTTTGATGCATTCACGATGTTATCTAACAAACAACAATACACATGTAAATGGAGACATTTCCTGACCTACCATATGTAGCACTACAAAAATGAATCAGAACTTAAATGTTAATAACACTTCAGAAAATAGCTAAATATGTGATGATTAAATTTGATCCCAGAGACTTGAAGCCACATAAAAGTAGTGGTCATGTTAGGCAAATAGTCATGTCTGCTGCTGTATATCCAGGGTCTGTGTGATACATGGTGGGTGATGTTCAGTGTGTCCTCACTGAAGGGATGGGTGGCACCACCACCAAAATCAAGTTAGCAATGTCATACAACAGTGCCAATGGCATTGGTGACAACAGAGTAATATGAGAGGACTACTCTTGGGGAGGGGTGTTTCAGTATAAATTGCTGAACTTGTGAACCTAAACCTAAAATAATTATACTTACAAATATTTTAAGGGTGCATTTTAAGGACCACCCAACTCCACATTAGCTATTCATTTAACATACAGTAGGAAGAAATCAGAAATTATAAACTAAGTTTGTACCTCTCTTTCAACCTCATTTCACTTCACTTTTTTTTCAATTGATTTTGTTCTATTTTTTTTGTGAACCAAACTGACCTAGAGGAAGACTCTAAGACCCTTAGTTATCTTGGCCTCGATGTGCCAAATCTCATCTACCTTTGATTTGTCTGAAGTGAGTTACACTATTTCAATATTACCTCCAAGCCCTCCACTATGGGGTATCACTTACCTTCAATCACACATTTCTTATTCTTGGTCATAAGATGACTTAGGCAACCTCATCTTCCATGGCATTCATTAAGTGGCCGTGTGTGTTGGAATCCCTAAGAATATGTTATTATGCAGTTTTTTGCTCATGAGGCCCACAGAAGGGCCCATGATTCTCTCTTGTAATCTGGCTTCAGGTAAGGCCAATGCTACTGGCCCATGCAGTATACATTGAAGAGCAGGCGGGTTTACACTTTTTGTTTGTTTCGCCTTTTCAGGATGCATCAGTTTCTAGACTACATTCCTTTTTTTTTTTTTTTTTTTTTGCTTTTGAGACAGGGTCTCGCTTTGTAGTTCAGGCTGGCCCTGACCTCACTATGGTGCCCAGGCAAGCCACCGCGAACTCAGCAATCCTCCTGTCTCTGCCTCCTGAGTGCTGGGATGACAGGCGTGAGCCACCACGTCCGGCATTGTGGTATGCGGTGTTGATTGTTGGTGGGCGTGTCTCCACGCCCAGCATTATATGTGGTTACCAGGGATCGAACTCAGGTTCTTGCGCTTGCGAGGCAGGCGCCGGAACCACTGAACTAACCCTCCGGCCCTAGACTACATTCCTTTTATTCGTAGCCAGAATCCATTTTAAATCAGTGGCACTGCTGCTTTTGGTGGGAATTTTAGAATTATGTTCAAATATCCAGCTCTGGATATGAGCCCCTAGAGGATGCCCTGGAGCTGCTTTGCAACCTAGGAGTGGTCCCGCTATCCTTACTCATAGTGTGAAAGGTCCTACCTGCTTTACCTCAGGGAGTTTCTCCTGGCCTGGGCTGCCCCATACTGACTCCCCGAATCTCCTGGCTTCCATTGGCCTCTATGGTTGTAGCCTCTGAAAATCTGGCCTTTGTTATGGATCCATGTCATTTTTCTCATTCATGCCCTAGATCTTCTATGATCAAATATCCAGCTCCGGATATAAGCCCCTAGAGGATGCCCTGGAGCCCCAAGAGGAGCCCCTAGACCATTGTGAAGCTCTCTTGCTCCGCTCTGGTGACAATGTTGGACCTACTCACTCTGGAGGGATTATGTTGTAGTTTATATCTAGATATGTCAAAGCCCTGTACATGCACAGGCAGGGCTTTTACTAGGTTATTGGATTCTGAGGGTTTAATAGCCAACTTGCAGTTAGGAGGCAGGGCCTGGTCAGAAGAGGAGGATCTTGAGGGGTGCGCCCGGAAGGGTGTATCTCCTTTTTGGCTCCTCCCCTCACTCTCTGCTTCCTGTCTACTAGGAAGTGAGTAGCTTTCCCTTCAGCCGCGTCTCTCAGCCATGTTGTTTCTTCTTGGATGCCGACAACCACAGACTGAAACGTGATCCAAAATAAAGCGCCCTTCCTCTAAGTTGTGGGCACAGGGCCCTGTGTAACAGCAACAGGAAGGCTACTAAGACAGGCAGGCCCCAGTGCTACTGCTCCTGCCAGAGTCACGAGAAAGAGC
This sequence comes from Thryonomys swinderianus, assembly GCA_004025085.1. Taxonomy (NCBI): domain Eukaryota; kingdom Metazoa; phylum Chordata; class Mammalia; order Rodentia; family Thryonomyidae; genus Thryonomys; species Thryonomys swinderianus. The sequence goes on from PVIC010001094.1 coordinate 62,636, forward strand.
CACGTGGACAGCAGGCTTCTTCATTCACAAGCTCCTAGCTTTTTGCTCTCTTCCGTTCTGCAGCTAGAATGGTAGTTTTGAAATCTCTCTCTCTCCTTCTTTTGATGTAAAAGATAGACCACTTGCTCCTTCTCTCCCTGTGTCAGTGAGCTCCACAATCCACTCTTCCCCTGGCTCAGCTTCACGCAGGATTCAGCTCTGGCTGCGCCCTTGTAGCACAGCACCAGGCGTCATCACTTCTTAGCCTTGTCCTGAGGTTTCTGAGTTCAACAGTGCTACAGAAGCAGCCAGGGCATAGTTCACCGCTTCTCTCATTCTGCAGTGCTGACAACTGAGAGGTCCTCATTTGTATTAAGTAGTGCACAGTGAAGGGACTATTTTTGCATTCTTTAGCAGCATTTCCAGGTATCTGAGGGATGGCGACTGTCGACTCCACCGCCTCACCGAGGCTCTCTTGCTCTCAGCATTTACTCTTCAAGGCATCTCTGGGCTCTCACTGCTCCGTCCCTCCTTGGGGTTCTTGGTGCCGGTCCCCACACTGGGAAGGCTCTCCTTACCCAGCTTCAGGCCACCAGAGAAGCTTCACGGCAGAAGGGATGTTCCGTAGTTCATTCTGTAACTCCGGTGGCTCTCTCAATGTTTTCCATAGCAATCTGGTCAGTTTGCGCAGTATTTATTACAGTCTCGCCTAGAGATGTCTGCCGTTCCCATAAAATCCAGGCTCCTTGGTGGGAGGGCAGGGGCTGCACCAGTTTTGGTTCACACTGTACACAGCCCCAAAGGCACAGCACGGTGAATAGTGAGAGTCATCCTCTGCTGAGCTTTGTTTGCCTCACCACAATTCCGCTCTCCAGATAAGGAAACTGAGGGATAAAGAGATTAAGCAAATATCTGAAGTCATGAAATATGAAACTAAAGCTAGGCAGTCTGGCTCCAGTACTTACTATCTTAACCTCTGTTTTGTCATGTATTGTTATTACTCAGTAAGCTTTGGTGGAATGATTCTTCCTGAGCACTCCTGAGCTCCCACACTGCCTGCCAGAGGCAGCTGAAACAGGTCTTATTTCTCCCTTTTTCCCACATGGCTCTTCCTCAGGGGTCCTCTGTGAGTGCACTTCCTGGGTGAGGGGCCCAGCGATTGAAGCTTACTCGCACAGCAGGGTCGGCTGGCCAGCCCTGAGCGAGTTCACATCACTGCTCTGCCCCTTCCCCAGGTACCTCGGAGAATTTCCTGGGGCCGTGCATAGAATGGGCTTTCAGAACGCAGCAGCTGCTGAGTATGGTAGACCGAGCCAGCAGTTCTACCGCAGGGCCTGGGACACTGCGTTTCTAACCGCATTTCAAGTGATGCTGATATTCCTCATTTGTAGGTAATTTTCTGTGTCCTGGAGCTGGAGCCCTTGGTCCTCGGTGCCCTCATTTCCCAGTGTTTGGAGCTGATGTTACCTGCCTTGCAATATTAAAGTGAGATTGAAAGAATGTGGGCAAAGTACTGTGACTTCGGAATGTGGGTATGTTCAAGTCATGGTTTGGTTGCTTTTTCCATTTTATTTCAACATGAGTCTAAATCAAATCTGTAAAGATCATATCATTTGGCATTATATTTCTACAGGAAATTTAAATACGTATGTGTGCACATGCACCTGTGTGTGTGAGCATACACACACAGCTCTTGGTTCATTAAAAAAAAGAAGAAATCCAAGCAGTGCATTTAAAATATCCATCTAATATTATGTATTTATATTTTTGAGAAGTAGTTCTCTTTGCCCCTGTGAAACTTAAATTCACTCTCTACCACTTAACCTCCGGATATTCTCTGCCTTGCTATTAAAAGCTCATGATGAATCACACTAAGAAGAAACTCTCATTGCTTCTGGGTTCTCACCATTACTGCAAATCCATAAATTGCCCAGAACTGCTGCTTTGAAGGCTGTTCACTCCTAAGATTTCTATTATGAACTTGCACTTAATCTTCCACCCTGACACATCTTTTAGGTTTCCTATTTAATTATTTACCAGATACACCTTTAAAAGCCCCTGTGCCCAGTCCACTCCATGGCCGCCGTCCACTGCCCTCTCTGCCCTCCGTGTGTTGGTCGCTGCCACTGCCCCCCCCCCAGCTCCATGTGGTGCCAGCTGGTCAGTGTTCTGGGGGACTTTCCGAATGACTGATGGAGGAGTTCCTGGTCTGGAACTCAGTCGCTGGCATTTTGACTGACATCAAGCATGAAAATCACATTACCCTGGTTGTATAAAACCTTCACCAGCTACCTGTAAAGTACAGGATTATGTGTAAAGTCCTAGTTATTAACTTACAAGTCCTTAAATTGACTTGGGTTTGAATACCTCAGAGACATTCTGGGCCCATACATTCCCAGTCGTTTTCTTTGGTCTCAGTCAATTGGATTAGTTCTTTTTGGCTGAAGACATTGAGCTACGGGGCATTTTTAATGTTTGCTCTCTACTTATGGAATTTATTAACCATGGAGGTCAGGCTGTCTTACTCTCTGTCAAGCATTTAGTCCAAATTTAAGAGGTACCTTTTCCAGATTCCTGATTTGGTTAAATAAGCCATAAATCGAGCCAATGTTGTTTAGTTCTTGAATCACTGTTCTTCTTTGGTATTTTTATGAATTTGCTTTAAGAGTTTGTTTGACATGTCACAATTAAGTTTTATATTATTCCACTTAATATCTTTTATTTTCGCATGCTGGCTTGAAATACTGTCAAAGTGAATTTACTAATTAAGTGCTTTTGCATGACATATTACTTTTTCCCATCTGCTTCTGAAGGATGTCACAAGGACAAAGAGATGTTATGTGTGAAAGTACTTGGATTGTGAAATATCAGGTATTAAATTCAATTATGTTCATATATTTAACCTTATTTTGGCTATTAATCAATCACTCTACTGTTACTGTGCTCAGAATTTAATTGTTGAATGTCTGAATGAATGCCAGACACATAGGAAATATGCAGGTGTAGGTCATGGGTTTCGTTAGCAAATTTTAATTTAACATCTTTTGATAATGCATAAATGTAACTGAAGTTAACAAAGAGTAAAATATTTAAATAGCAGGCTGAGACAACAAAGAAAACTATGGCACACAGGATGCTACCCAATTAATAGTCAAATAAGTTCTACATACAATTATACCCTGACAGCTTCTGAGGGAAGTGCAGGGTTGCAGCCTCGAGTGAGGAAGAAATCTGCCCATGCAAAGTCAGGTTTGCATTGGATCCACATGCGTGTAAGGGAGCGATTAGGAAGAAGAGATGAGGAGGCTGTGAGGCACGGGAAATGGAATGTCAGCAGGAAAGAACAAATCACCATTAAAACACTGGGGTGGGGTAAGGGGCATATAAACTAAACCCATTTGGCCGGAAGATGATTCAAAGACAGACCGGAAGTAGGGCTTTATTATTAAATTACTAAATTAAAAGAGTCCTCTTTTCTTAAGGGAAAAAGTTATTTCTTTCATTTTTCTTCAAGACTCAGGGTGCCTGGTTGGATCTGGAGAGGTGGAGAGGCAATGTTGGAAACATAAGGAAAATTCTTCAGGTAAATAAGAGTAGGTTCGTGCTGGTTGCATTTTCTATTCTGGCTTGAGAACACGTTGGTGAGATTAGGGAGAGAAGGTCTGAGATCCAAAGCTAGAATTTTATTGCTTACTTGAAAATCACTGCTCCAAACATGTTTAAAAAAAAAAGTGAACTCGCCCTGAAAGGTCCTACATGGCAGTGTGTGAATCCTGTTGGAAGACAACACATTCTCAGTAGGCTGGAAGAAAGCAGAGCTGTGCGGAACTGGATTCAATTCAACACTTACCACAGTCTGTGCTGGGTCATCAATGGGGGCCGCTCGTGGGAGGTAAAGGAGGCTGCAGAGGTTAGAATCCACTTGCAAAGATAAGCTTCACATAGGAAGTGTTTATCTTGTGTGACACCCAGATCAAATGAGTACCAAGATCAATACCAAATAGTGTTGATTTTTGTTCCTAGCATTCAGAGTAGGAGTGAGGAGGGAGAGAAGGGAGAAAATCCTGGCACACTGGGACTCTTAGTGGACTGAGCCTCACTACACCAAGTGTGGTTCATAGACAAGCATCCCTCAAATCTCTTGGAAGCACAGTACAAATGCACAGCCTCAAACCCCATCTTGTTTATACTGAGCCAGAACCTGCATTTTCCTAAGACCTTGGGTCAATCTCATGCACATCTGAGCCTAGGAAGCAATGTGGTAGAAGCTCCCAATTAACCTGTGCAAGTTGGACAGCATCACCCAGAAATGCCAGGAAAGGAAACCTGCACAGTGATGCAGTTAATCGCAGCTGTGAATTCCCCAGATCTCTCCCTCCGGCAGATACGGAGTTTAATACACCTTGTTACCAGACAGGTCTGAAGAGATACCCAAGAGGACACGAGAACTTCAGCTCACTCCACTCTCACTGGATTGTAGGTTTGCTGACTTCTGGATTAGAAGAAGAATCTTTAAGAATTTGAAAGTACACATCAAGACGGAGTAAAATATGGGCCCTTAACAGAGAGGCATATTATAGTCTGGAGCTGGGAGTTTTTGTGGGGTCTTGGGTGTGTCTTCAAGATGGGTGACCTAGGTTATAGATTCCTGCTGTCTGCCAGTGTACCCATTTGGTCGGCTATTTTAGAGTGCAAACTATTTACATGTGTTGGAAGTGAAGATATATTGTCCACTTCATAGTGTTGCTTCTTTGAGGATGGAGGTCTCTGGAAGGAAGAGGAGAGGTTTGATTTACAGGTAAAAAACAAAGACCCAGGTGGGAGATTTAGCTCAGTGGTTCTGGCGCCTGCCTAGCAAATGCAAAATTAGTGGACCCACCCCAGTAATCACATACAAAATGGGGCGTGTTGACTCATGCCCACCAGTAATCAGTACCACACACCACAGTGCTGGGTGTGGTGGCTCAAGTTTGTAATCCCAGCACTCAGGAGGCAGAGACAGGAGGACTGCTGTGAGTTCAAGGCTTGCCTGGGCTACATAGTGAGCTCAGGGCCAGCCTGAACTACAAAGCAAGATCATGTCTCAAAACAAAAATTAGATAAACATCCCACTTTTGGTTTCTGTCATATGAAGTTCAAGCTTCTCTGGTTTGAATTAGAGTAATTCCTTATAGGGAAGAGAGAGAACAGACATATACATGGAATTGGCAAAACCCAAGTCCAGATGCCCAACAGAATATGCTACAGATAAACAGCTTTGCTGTGACTTTTTGTTTTCATATGAAAAGGGTTTGCTTTGCCTAGGATTGATAGATTGATTAAACTACAGAGCACATCTTATGTTTATTATTATCCCTTCCCTTCACTCCTTCTTCTCTTCTCTTCCCTCCTTCCCTCCCTCCCTTTCTTCCTCCTCTTCATTCTTACTTTAAATAATATGTTTTCCATGCAAATCAAAACTAGCTGAAAGCCTGCCAAGGCCAAGACATAATTGAAGATGGCATTTAAGCCTTTGCGTCTCCTTCGTCTCCAGAGATATCATCATAAAAGACTTCATCAGGTAATGTTTTCTTCATTATTCAAAATCACAATTCTGGAGCGAAAAAAAAAGATAATTAGGCATACGGTGCTGTCGACACAGTTTTTTGAGGAGTGTCTAGTTAATTAGTTATGGTAAAAGGGTTTTATGTAGTCATAATTACTGTGTCTTGCAGAGGGAAGGAAGCAAACATACATCTATTTTACTTTACCCGGTGACAAGTTTATGAAGGTGACGCTGATGTTTTGATGATCCTTTGGCACCTTCTACAGACTTCCTAGAATAGGATCCAAAGTGTGAGGAGGGGAAGGTAATGCTACAGCTCTTGCTGACTTTAATAGGAGCCACACATCTGAAACCTTTACACATCATCTTGGTAAATTCTGTAAGAAACTGTCATCTTCTTAGTGTCCTGGATTCCTTTTGTCATCAGTGGAAGGCTTCCCTTGTGAGTAGATCAGAACCATAGTGATTGTTATTGCAATGGTTCTGAGAATAAGGCATACAATCTTAAGAGAATTCTTCTATTTTAATATCTGAGGCCAGCCACGGAAGCAGAAATAATGGTACAAATAATATTCTGGGAAATGTAGCAGTAAATGTCATTATTTATTTAAAATAATTTCAATTCATTTAAAATATTTTCAATTTATAAAAGCTATCTCTTTTTCCACTAGTTATTTTAACTGAATTAATTGGTTGTCAAGATTTCCAACTTCCTAATTAAGAAATGAAGGAAATTTAAAAGTAAGATTGTTAAGCTGGGCATGGTGGGCATGCCTATGATCCTAGTGCTCTGGAGGCTGAGGCAGGTGAATCTCAGATTCAAGCACAACAAACTCAGTGATTTGTCTCCAAAGATACATATGGGCTGGGATGTAGCTTAGGGCAAAGGATCTGGTATTGATATTCAGTACCTCAAAATAATTAATATTCCTTTTCCTTTTATGCATGTACCAGTTCCCATGATGCCTTGGCTGAGGGGACAGCCAGGCAGCCTCTACCTGTTGTACACCCCCCAGGGTGCTCTGGAGCTCAGGTTGCCTAATCTATAATGATGTCTACCTGAGAGAGAAAATTAACCAGGTAGTGACATGCCCCTGATTGTTGATCTCCTGAGATGTCACATAACTGATGTAGCCTGGCTAGATAATCAAGATGTACCATGGGCCCAAATGCATTTTCTTGACCTCAGGGGAGTGCTTTATCTGTCAGAACAGAAGACAGAAACATGAGCTATGGGCCAGAGAAGGCAAACAGACCAAATGTCTATGGCATCATGCAAAATGCTGCTGATGCTTTACTCACAGAGAGCTGGCAGCTGGTCAATCCTGAGAGTCCACAGCAAATTCATGCTTCTGTCTGCTCCTGACATATCATTTGATGACCTGCTTTTAGATATGATTACAGCAATAATAGCACTTAGCATTTGTTGACTGTTTAGTGATACTTGCACAGTATCATACACATCATGGATTTTCTCACTGAGAGCACTGTCATCTTTTAGATAAGTAACATGGGACAAGGTACATAATCCTTCCAGGCCGTGGCTTCCTCATCTATAAAATAAGGCAGATAATACACGTAAGATAAATAACAAATGCAAGTAATCAGCACAATGCTAGAAATGCAACTGCTCAGTAAATACTAGCAATTGTTATTATATTCTGAGAATAACCCTTAGAGTTAAAAGCTTACTACTATTATCCATTCAACACAAATGTAAGGAAGTTCAAAGCACATAGTTATTATGTGGTAGGGCTGGATTCCATACCCAGGGCCCACACCCAAGCTTTCAGCCTCTCTCATGAAAAGCAGTCCTCGTGACCATGAGCCATTATCTCTTCCCTTGACCCCCCGCCCGCCCCGCTTGGCTCTCCATCTTTGTGCACATAGTGGAAAAAGGGACAGAAAGTTCTGACCCCTGGGATCTGGCATTCTTGGCTGGCTTTTGTGTAGCTCTCAAGGCACCAGGAGCCCAGTCTAGGTTTTCCTACATTGTTTCCTTCAACTTTTCCAGACTTAAGTTCCTCCCAGTGTATTTATTTCCGTTTAAATAGGCGATACCCTTCTGGGACCCCTCTTTTCCTTCTTCTTCTAGCCCACCTGACTGCTCTTCTGTGATCAACTGCAAGGTCCTT
>PVIC010001094.1:70394-99165 GCA_004025085.1 Thryonomys swinderianus
CCCCCCCCCCCCGCCCCGCTTGGCTCTCCATCTTTGTGCACATAGTGGAAAAAGGGACAGAAAGTTCTGACCCCTGGGATCTGGCATTCTTGGCTGGCTTTTGTGTAGCTCTCAAGGCACCAGGAGCCCAGTCTAGGTTTTCCTACATTGTTTCCTTCAACTTTTCCAGACTTAAGTTCCTCCCAGTGTATTTATTTCTGTTTAAATAGGCGATACCCTTCTGGGACCCCTCTTTTCCTTCTTCTTCTAGCCCACCTGACTGCTCTTCTGTGATCAACTGCAAGGTCCTTGCTGTTCTATGATCCCCCTGCTTGGTTTCTGCTTCTAGCATTATTCTCTAGAATGCTGACAGCTTTTTTTTCCCCAATAAATCTGGAAGAGACCTTCTTACTTTCCTAGCAAGAGAAAAAGAAATTGCAACATTGAGCACCTTCTGCTTTTTCAAGTGAGTCAAGAAAAGTAATGGATTCTTTTTTTTTTTTTTTTTTTTTTGAGACAGGGTCTCGCTTTGTAGTTTGAGCTGGCTCTGTGTTCACTATGTAGCCCAGGCAAGCTTCGAACTCAGCAATCCTCCTGTCTCTGCCTCCAGAGTGCTGGGATGACAGGCGTGAGCCACCACGTCCGGCACTGTGGTATGTGGTATTGATTGCTGGTGGGCGTGAGTCTTCATGCCCAGCATTGTATGTGGTTACCTGGGATCGAACTCAGGACCTTGCGCTTGTGAGGCAGGCGCCGGAACCACTGAGCTAATCCTCCGGCCCAAGTAGTGGATTCTTAGTGTAAGTTGCAAGTTTGCTAACCCTAGCATATGCAGATATATTGCTTAAGCATTATGTTACACTATAGTTTTCATAACCAAACTAAAGAAAGTGACTAATACATAGAGAATCTATGAGATCAAATGGTATACTGTGTTGTCATGATAGTGATTCATGTCCTCCATTTTTATTTCCATCTGAAATCTACACATTCCAGTTAAACCTTAGACATGGAATTATGACATAGAATTATGCCTTAGTAAAGAGAAGCCAATTTTAATATTCTTTCCTTGAGGTATTTATATGATATTTACTATTTTAATGAATTTCAATGGTAATAAAATATTTTAGTTAAGAATATACTCACTAATAATTGTCCTGTCATCTTGGAAACAAGATATTGATTTAGAACAGGAAAACAGTTGTTGGAAATAATCTCTTTATCTCTTCTTAAGAAATTCAAAGGTAAAAGTTTTAGTATATCAAAGGTGCATGGTTTCTAAAATTTATGATACCTTAGTTCTCATCAACATTTTAAACTTATTTTATGTAGAATTCCACATACTAGAAAATTAAAAATTCCTAAATAATTCTCAATGAAGTGTGTTAATTCTCAATTAATTATGTTTACTTGCACTCATTATGAAGGTATTTACAAAACCAAAGGTTAACTTGGGAATTTGAAAGAGCAAGGTTTATTTTAACTAAACAGGAATATATTATATTGTATAAAAAAGCACTGAGACAGGTTTTTTTTTTTATTGTGTTTGGCTGCTTTGGTGCCTACAAAGTACAGAATAATTTTGTAATATCTGACTTCATTGTCTAATCCGCTTGCAAAATTGTGGTGTCAACTCAACCCTCCAACTCATTCCTACCTGTATTCTTTGTTTCCAATATTCTTAAAGGGTTTTTTTTTTTTTTTTGAGACAGGGTCTCGCTTTGCAGTTCTGGCTGGCCCTGAGCTCACTATGTAGTCCAGGCAAGCCTCGAACTCAGCAATCCTCCTGTCTCTGCCTCCCAAATGCTGGGATTACAGGTGTGAGCCACCATGCCCGGCACTGTGGTATGTGGTATTGATTGCTGGTGGGCGTGAGTCTCTACGCCTAGCATTGTATGTGGTTACTGGGGATGGAACTCAGGACCTTGCGCTTGCGAGGCAGGCGCCAGAACCACTGAGCTAACCCTCTGCCCCAGGAACACCATTTCTTAACAATCACAGAAGGCAGGGATATCCAGCCCTGATTTTATGTATTGCTGTATTTTGCATGCCTTATTGCAGTTACAGAATTTAGAGGCTAAGTTTCTCTATGACTTACTCATATTCACTCATTTAATTCATCAGTAAGGACCGTGTGAGTGTGTGTATGTAGGTGTGTAAGTGTAACATGCATGTGTGTACGCATGTGCATGTATGTGTGAGATCATTTGCCATGACAGGCTCTGTGGTAGATCCTGAGTACAAAAAATGTAGAAGGCAAATTCCAGCCCTCTAGTAGCTCTCATTCAAGAGAGGTGATGGATGTCCCATACCTCTCTCAGCAGATAATCGCTGCTTAGAGAATAAGAGTTATCAACAGAGGGGGAAAGAACGACTGTAAAGGGGGATTGGAGGAATCAAAAGGACAGGGTGCTTTTAGAATATGGCTCAGTGAGCAAAATTTCCAATGACAGTTCTCATGCTGGCCTGTTCTATACTCATGGGTAGACATTACTGAGGGTTCACATAGGGCGGGAGAACATCCACCTCGTTCCAAAGTAGTGAGGACAGGGTCCTGTTTGCCTCCTTCACCCTGAGACTGCAGAGAGCTGCTGCGCACTGAGCTGGTGGAGAAGAATCCACTGGAATTTTTTTTTTTTTTGAGACCGGGTCTCGCTTTGTAGTTCGAGCTGGCTCTGAGCTCACTGTGTAGCCCAGGCAAGCTTTGAACTCAGCAATCCTCCTGTCTCTGCCTCCTGAGTGCTGGGATTACAGGCGTGAGCCACCACGCCCCGCTTCCACTGGAATTTTAATAATCCTTATTATCTCTCTAAAAGCTTTACTGACCTACATCAGTTCCTAAACCTACTCTCACTCCTAATGAAACTGATCTTCTCCTAAGGTGGAGCACCCCTGGACCTGGAGCGCTGCGCAGAATAACAAATGTTTCTGAAATACTTCAAACTTTTAAAAGCCAAGTATTATTAATGACGGAAATTGGTAACTTGCTACAAATGAAGGGAAGTTCCAAGCACTTATCATCCATCTTAAACTTAAATCCACTATGCATTTCTTTAACAGTGAAACTAGGACTTGTTATAAATTATGAATTATAAATTACTTCTTTCATATCTGCTCAGTTGAGTAAACCATAACTTAGATTTCTGCTATAATTTACAAAGTTACCAGGTAAGCTATAATTCATTTACTATGAATATCCAAATAAGAGCTGTAAACAAAAAGAAGAAAATGAGTCATGGTTTCATTAGAAGAATTAATTTCAGGGCAATACTAAATAATTAAATATTATTTTCAGTGTATAGGATTAACTATTATTTGCAACTCAGCTTCTTGCAGGGCATGGTGGAAAGTACAAAAACACATGATGACTCCTGCCATGATCTTTATTAACATTAATCTAGATTAGTGTCTCCCAAGCTCAGTTTGTTTCACTCCAGGGTATTTCCAACTTACTTCAAGAGATTTTATGAAATTCTTCCAGATTCTCCAAACAAAATTAATTTTAATTCACATTAGTGTACGGAGTAAATATATGTCCTATGACAGATTAATGGGCAGAAAATACCACAAAATCAAATGTTTTTGAAAAAGACTTCAACTCACTGGTCAATTTAAGTGGGAACATAAAGTTTTTCATGCCACAAGCTCTCAGTAAATAGGAACATATTTGTAGAGAGCAAGAAAAATATGTTTGAGTTTTTAAGTCTTCAAATTGTACCAAAATGTCCTCATGGAACATTTTTCTTTACAGTGCACAGATTCTAGTGTCAACCATAATTGAACATGCTGGCGTTCTTTCACGGTTCAGATAACGAACTGAATACTGTGGTCCTTACCCCTACATACTGTACCTCCCATGGTTTAGAACACACTTAACAGGTAGTGTCTCACCTGGAAAGTGGAGATGGTGACATGCGTAGCCACAAAGATAAATGAAAAGTGCACTCTCATGAGCAATCTTCACTTAGTGAAATCTCAAGTGGGAGAAGGCGCCACCGTGTGCCAAGTGTGTGATATTTGCCTTTGGGGTGCTTGGGGACATGGGGACACTAGGGAAGTGCATCTTTGCCTTTACCCTTCCAGCTCCAGTCCTGGAAATAGCAACTAAATCATGTACCAGCTTGGTCTCCTGCCCCTCTCTCAAGTAAAGTCGAGAGAAGGCTGGGCAGGAGCCAGTGGCAGCTGGGATTTTAAAAAACCTACTGAGTGCATACAAAGTAAGGGGAGTTGAGTAGTAATCACTTGGGGAGCGTAGGTGAGCAGACACGTGAGCTCTGTGACCATGTGGATGGATGCTGGGAGGCTCAATAAGCCTTGAGATGACATCTACTGATGAAGGCATGTGAGACCCAGATGATATCTGGAGAGAGTTGCAATTAGTCTTAAAAAGATGAACCCTTCTACACAAATTAGAAACAAAGATGTGTTTAGATAACAGGGTACTAAAGAGCTTTGTAAACTAAAATTCCATGCCCATTTGTGTTAATCTAAATTTAACTCATATTCTGATTTTAAAGTGTATTTGTATGAAGGTAACTGGAAATAACACCTAACTTTAATATTTTGAGCAAGGATATAACTTTTGGTATGCTGAAGCTCCACACCTGAATGAATTAATGAGGGTATCATTATATAAAGCAAAAGGCCATGAAGTCTGTTAATAATTTGGGAATTCTGTTTCACATGGGGAACGTTAGCTCTACCTACAGAATTACATCAGAATTACATTAGACTCACAGATCCTAGTGTTAGTACAATGTAAAACAAGATGAATAGATTTTTCATGCTGCTGCGAAATCCTCTACATTTCTTTTTGCAGGTAGCAGACATAGGAAAAAGTAAAAAGACTTCAAAGGGGTTTCTGGTCCCTGTATGATGGGCGAGGATCAGGAACTACCTGGTTCAGCGATAGCTGTTTATTCAATACCTTTCTGAAAACTTCAGCCTTGTGTAACTTGGCCTTTAAGAAGTTACAGTTCAGTGTAATAAATAGACATACAAATAAATAAGGTTAACACAGTATGGTCTTAGGATGCAAAAGAAGGGTGCTGGGAAATCCTGGAAATTCATAGAAGGGAGTGATGACCTTCCCAGTAGAGGTAGAAAGTCTCCCCAAAAGCAGCCTTTCCACTCCCAGATGAAGCGGAAGCATCCAAACACGAGAGAGGAGGACGTTCAGGCCAGAGGGGGAACAAAGAATGGTGGACAGGTGTGAAAATGTGCTCCAGGGGGGAAGGCGGGGTGTAGTCTGTTTGGAGCATGAACTCTGCAGTGGACAAGCAGGGAGCAAATGTCCAAAGGGCGTCTGTACTAACTGGAAGTAGTGGAAAGGGTGGAAGTTCTAGAAGAGACCAAAAGCACTCCGACAAAAACCTCCGGGAAGACAATGCTGGATGGACAGTCACATTACCCTTATATTTGTTTGTAGGTCTGAACCTTCTAGTAAGTAGTTTGTTCAAGAGAATTCCAGTTTGTGGAGAGAGCAGTAAGAAAACATGATTTTCTTTCTAGAAATATAGTTTATTTGCTGGAACACATTTTTTTAAATACTGAACTCATGGCCTGTTACTTTTAACTTTTGAAAATGCTTAACAAAAGAATCAAAACAGTATTTGTGCTTTGTAACTAAAAAGTGCCAGTCTCTGCAATTCTATTAGAAAGTAAAAAAAAAAAATTTAAGTATATAAATTTAATGAAACCACAATCCACATCTACAAATGTGCACTTACAAATGAGGCCAAATTTCCTCCTTTCGTGTTTCCTCCAGCTCTACTCAGCCAACTTTTAGCCAACTTGTAGAAAGAAGCTGCTGGGAAGTATGCCTATCATGAAAATCGCTCGATTTTCGAAATGATCATAGCATCATAATGGGAGTCTTGGTGAGCAAGTGCATGAAACATGAAAATGCCACACAGACTTTAAACAGGTGGCAGAATGAAGTCAGAAGTGACTCTTAATGGTATTTTAAAAATCTGTTTACATCTCAGAATATGCGACAGCATTAGAAGAAAAGTTTCTTAAAAAGACGATGAACCACAGAAGCTTACAGTATGATGATATGATAAGAGAATTAGCTGATTGCCTGGGTTTAAGTCCTAGGCTCATCATTTATGAGCTGTGTGACTTTGGACAAGTTATTCAACCTCTCTGCACAGCAGTTTCTATAAAATGCAAAAATGAGACCTAGCAAATAGGGTTGTTATGACTGGGGTGAGCATCCTCTCTTTGCCCCTTTATTTCCACCTTAGTATTTCTCTATCCTGCTTCTCTGCCTTGGGAGGTGGGTCCCTACACATGGCATCTGTGGCCTCTTTTCCTTGCAGTTTTGTTTGACTGACGACTGGCAGGAGGTTGAAGGCAGGACGAGGTCAGGGTGTTTATCCCCTGTCTCCCCTCCCTGCCAGGTTGCCAGGGGTCCTCTGCTGCTCGTGTCCTGCCAAGCAGCACCAGGAGGACGCCCCACCCAGCTCCTCCCCCTCGCGGCAGCCCCCGGCAGGCCTGGGGTGGCGAGGCTTCCTGCTGCTGCGAGCGGGGTAGCGCAGTCCCTGTCTCATCTTCCCCTCTGCATTTTCCAAACCCCACTTATACCTTTGTAAATATTCCTTTTATTCAGTTCTCTTCGATTTATCCAATTTGAGCGTGCCATCTGCTTCCTGCCAGGAGTTCCTCTTTGTAAAGTACTTAGAATAATAGCTGGCACATAGTAAGCACTATATAAGTATTTGATAAACAAATAAAATAAATGAGGTTTAGAAACTTTTTTGTAGTCAACATTAAACACATCTTTCTGTATTCTGTCATACAAAGCAAAAATCTTCAGAAGTATTTTCTCAAATAAAACCTCCCTCCACTAGACTTTATGTGTATGGAATAACATTATTCTATTTTTAATTGTGTTTGCAGTGCTTTGGCTTTAAAACTTGATTATTAAAGTTTTTATTTTATACAAGCCTGTAGGGAATTTATGTAACTATGCTGTACTCATTACAATAAGCACCTATAGTGGTCTTCTTTTGGGGAGGGAGACAGGGTCTCACTTTGTAGTTCAGGCTGGTCCTGAGCTCACTATGTAGCCCAGGCAAGCCTCGAACTCAGCAATCCTCCTGCCTCTGCCTCCCGAGTTCTGGGATTACAGGCGTGAGCCACCACGCCCAGCTAGTGGTCCTTTTAAATATTTTTGTTATTCTTTCTGTAGATACTTTTTATCACATGTACAGTATTGTTTCTTTTGATGTTTTAAAATAATTTTGATTGTAAACACCTATAGGTTTTGTTCAACTGGTCAAATAGGATGATATTTCACAGATATTTCTGAAACTTAAAACATCTGATTAAAAACCACTGAATGTTGGATTTTCAATAAAGGATGAGATTTTGCACATTGGATTCCACTCTCCCTTACTCTCTATCTTGAATCTAAGGTTCAAAACTTAGATTCTAAAGTTCTAAAACTCCTCCCAGCCCCCTTTTCATCCTAGGATATTTATTTCTTCTGTATTATTTTTTTTTCAACCACTTCAGCCAGAAAACAGTGACAACCTCTTAAATTTGAGGTCTCATTTACTTTCAGTTTCACAAGCGGGTACCTCAGAATTATCTTAGTGGTAACATCCTAATTCATGATTTTTAAAATTCTAATTCATTTTTTAATATTCTGTCTTCCAGCAAGCTGTAAAAAACAGTCTACAACTTTGTAGATCAGAAAATATTCTCTCTTTTACATCTGTGGGAAATGACAGCTTGTTTACATGGAACTCTAAGGTCCACAGTCCTTGCCAAAAGACTCTATAGATATTATTTCAGCAACTTCCAATAATTGTGACAGTAGAGAAGTATGGAGATGATCCACTTTTTACTGCCTTGAAATTAAACAATGTTTCTGTTAAAAGACTGTCATAGAAATCAATGATGTATTTCTATTTTAGCAACAAACATTTTGAATGTATCAATTTAAAAGAATATTATTCACAAAGCTACTAAAAGGGTAAGGTATATAGGATACAATTGCCAAAAATTACATAACCATGACAGGAAAATGTTATGTTTCTCAGGAGAAAATAAAGGGAATATTCTTATTATCTCATGGAAGAGAACATTTCTTTAGGAAGATTTTTAAAAAAAACAAATCACATAGGACAAAGATAAATACGACTACCTTAAAGAATTTTGCAAATAAAAATTATTTAAAACTGAAAAAACCCCACAGACTGGGAGAATGCGTTTGCAAAATTGAAATGTCTGACAAAGACTATTCAAGAAAAAAGCTAATAATTCAATAGAAAAATGGACAAAACACATGTGCATTATAAGAAGGAGGAATATGAAGCCCTCACAAATGAATGGAAAGCTGGTTAACTTCACTAGAATCAAGGAAGACTAAAATAAGGTCACATGAGAGCCATTTTATACCAACTGGATTGTCCAAAAGAATTAAAACTTCTGAGAATAAAAAGAAAAAATTCTGAAAATAAAAATGTGGACAAAGGGTGGGGACCAGTAGAAGCTCACATAATAAAGGGTGGGAGTTCATGTTGATGCAATCACTTCGGATAGCCAGGGCTTCTTGTGTGCCAGTATTTCCATTTCTACAGTAGTGATTCTCGAACTCAGCTCTGTGTTGGAATCTCCTGGAGGGAGGGCTCAGTGAAACAGAGATTGCCGTCTGCACCCTAGAGTTTGAAATTCAGAGCGTCTGTGGCGGAGGGCGAGAGCTTTCACTGCCAACAAGGTCTTAAGCAGCACTGAGGCTGCTACTGTTTGCCCATACTTTGAGAGACTGTTTTTATGTGCATGTGAATTCATGTACAAGATAATCTGTAACGTTTTGGGGGAGCAACAGGAATTGTAACAACTATTCATGGAAAGAAGAATGAAAAATAAATTGCAATACTGAAATCAAACATTGTAGAACAATTGACAACGTGCACGGCTTCAGTTCGTTTTGCATCACGACACAAGAATACCACTGACTGGGCAAGGACAGGGATTCATCCCTTACACTTCCGGGGCCTGAGAAGTATAAAATCAGAGGCCCTCCTCCCGCCTGGGTCTTCTTGCTCTGTCACCCCGTGAGCAAAGGCAGCAGCACAACATGCTGCATGCAAGTAACAGGGGACTCAGCTCACTTTGTAAGGAACCCAGACCAGTGGTAACGACACTGATTCCTTCGTGAGAACTCTGCCCTGTAATTAGCTCTTAAAGATCCCATGACTCAGAACTGTTGCATCGGAGATGAATTTTCCAGCACATGAACTTTGGGGAACACCTTCATACCTTGGTATATATCAATCTCAATAAGTATCATGTAGCCCAGAATTGAGTTTTTAAAATTCCCCGAGAAGACAGATAGTCTAATACCCTTGTGAGTGCAAAAGCATGAAAAATTATTCTATGTATTGTGTTAAACCTATGTTAAAAACTAGTAATAAAACCCAACATGGTAGTTACCGTTTAGGGGTATGGAAACAAGTAAAATCAGGAAAGTACAAATGGTGGAGATTACCAGTACACAGTAATGTTTTATTTCGTAAACTAAATAGAGACTGCCCAAATGTTTACTGTGTTCTATTTAGGCATTTCATGATAGGTGAAATTAAAAATGGATTTAAAATTAAAACTATGTGGAATTTCAAAAGAAGCCTAAACTGTGTCTTGCTCTTTGAAAGCTTAGAGTTCTTATGTCTTCCTGGCCAGGAAGTGGTGAAGGATGCGTTGGAGAGTCTAGAATCTGTTCTGTTCCTCTGAAGAGTATCGATTCTGTTTAAGCAGGTAGCTAACTTAATTGATTTGAAACAGTGTTCTTTGCTGTGGGCAGCAACAGCAGTCTCTGTCCGTTCCTTCAGCCTTAGCAGGCCTCCTTGCACACATGGTGTGGGAATCAGCCAGTGACTTGTATGGTTTACACACAGAACATGTCATTCATCTTCTTGGCCTTCTTCTTTCCAAGATTCCCCCTCACTTTCTAGTTATTGTGATTGCCTTAAACCCCATCTCCTGGCTCTTCCTTCTGGTAAGATTACAGGCTTTCTATCCGAGTCTGCGTACTTTTGTTGTTGTTGTTGTTGTTGTTGGCATGGACTAGGTCCTGTTTTGCAGGAAAGAGCTACAATAATGAGAAACTTTCCCATTGCTATTCCCATCTTCCAGTGCAAATTTCCATCCATTGTGTGTCTGGGTGGGTTGCTCTTCAGTGCCTTTTGATAGCTGCTGTTTATACCTTGTCCAAAACTTGTATTTGTTATGCACAGGAAGATTTCAGAAGGCCATTCCATTTCTGTATTAGTTTGTTCGTATTCTGTAGTTTTTCTTCTTCATTAGTTAGCACTTTTTCTTCCTAGGACATAAAAAAACTCTTCTAGGATGAAGAATCTCACAGTCTTTCTTGAATATACTTTAAACAGTCCTCATCTTTCTAATTACGGAGGCATAAGCCAAGTCTAAAGGGCTGGACAGCCTGTGCTGGGGAGGTGCTGCTAATTTGTCTTAGGACTTGCCCTGCATTTTCTTTAGAAGCAGCATCGTTTGTGGGTATGCAGCCACTTAGTCGATTCAGAAAATATGAATTGCTGTGTTTCAGACATTTTGGGGACACTTATAATCAATCGTCAGGATTTCTCACCGTTGGGGCATTAATATTAAGAAAGACACAGACAGTAAGCCACAGATATAATAACTATGTATTATAGTAGGTTAGAAGGTGCTAACTCACTACCTTCCTTCTCATTTCCAAGGCTGTTTTGATTGTTTCAACGTCTTTGTTTTCCTTTTTTGCCTTGTTTGAGTTGTTTTCTCAGACCTGGGAAATTGGCAGCAAGCCACGGAGTGTCAGTGCCTGCAGTGACTCAATTTCACCACTGGGTGGAAAAAAATGAAAGGAGTTCAAGAGTAATTGCAAAGGGAGGGGGTAAAGGAAGAACCCTTGTTCAATTCTTGCTAAATTCAGCCAAATCTCAACTCTTCATGTGACTCTATTCTACCTTTAGTACAAGGATAGCAAATAGTTGTATTTCACAATACAGACTGATGGTATTGTGTTGTTGAGAGGGTACTTTTACATCACAGTATCACTTGTGTATTTTTGTACCATATATATATATATAATTTATGTGTATATTATATTCACATTAACACATATATTTTTCATATATTATACATAGTTATGTATATATGTTATAGGCCTTCAATAAGCCACTGTATATTAATTGCATTTCCTGTTGCTTTGACATCTTAGGACTTGCTGACCCTACAGACTGGCCCTCTAGTCAAATCCTAAACACTGTAAAAAAAAAAAAAAAACCTTAGGAGCCTACCTTCTTTGTGAAAACCAAGCAATCCAAATCCCACAACCACACTTCATTTTACCAGGGTCTTCTGGTCAGGGTTATTGTCTTCCTAACTTAATCATATCACGGCCAGGTATCAGACCAGTTTGGACCGTTCCTGTGCCCAAGAGACCACTAACACTATTCAACCAGAAAATGACACATCCTAAAGTGGAGCGTCCCATGTGCTTGTCCCACAACCACCTCAATCAAAGCTCCTGCCCGTGCTTCCCCCTTGCTCAGCCTGCTGACAGGCCTCAGAGCTGACCACACGGCTGGGCATGTTCTGCCTATCCTCCGTTCTCTTTATTCAGATCTATGCCTATAAGAAATTCCTCCTTCGTAACAGTCATCTCTGTGTCCACACATCTTAGCATACTTGATTATAACAAATCCCGGGCTATGAAAGCAGCCCTGGATAATACAGAAACTAATGGGTATGGTGCTGTTCTAATAAAGCTTTATTCATAAAAGTAGTCCAATTTATTCATTCATACATATAGTCAGTCAGTACATTGCTATAATGACATACCTGAGACAGTTAATTTATAAGGAAAAACATTTATTTAACACATAGTTCGGGAGACTCTGATGAAGATGAAATAGCTCCACTGCTTTGGGCTTTTAGTAAGGGAGCCAGATGGCCATGCTGGGGAGAGCGTGCTAGACTGAGACATTCACATGGAAACAGGAAGCTAAGAGAGAGGACCAGCAGGGTCCCGCAATCTCTTTTGAGAATATAACTCCAGTGACCAAAAAGCTCCCCAGGTCCTAAAGGTTCACAGTATCTCATAATAGCACCACCTTTTAGCCAAGTCTTCAACAGAGAGACATTTGGAGGATGCTATCCGTATTTAACCACGTTATGGACACTACCCATATTTGTCCATATTTAAACCATAGCATAGTAGAAGCCCATGTGTCATGGTTTGCCTACTCCTTATCACTAGGATCCACTAAGCTCAATAGGACAAAGATTAAAACTGAAAACGTCCTGTCTCCTATTTTATAATAGTGCTTACCAGAGGCAATGTCACTTGACCAATCTGGCTCTCGGTCCTTCCTTTAGCGCTTCACCTCTCTGAACCTCAACCCCTTAGGTCTTGGTAGGTACAGGAATCTGACTTACACTGTAGTTCTGAACTTTATAATCCTCAGCTTTTAGTAATTGAGTTCAGTCTGAGGAGTTGCAATCACAGACAAGGAAAGAGTACGTGAATGATAGGCTAAAATCTATCGAAAGGAGACATTCACATCCTAAATGTGAAAGAGCCTTCTCTTGTTTATCTCCCAAACAGTATACTAAATGTTGAATCATGGGTGGGGAGGCTGGAAATTCTGTTTAGGGGAGAGAGGATGTGTAGCGAATTTTAGTACATGTCAGGCACTATGCTAGGCACTTGACAACCTTTATTCCAATCACAGTACCTCTATGACATAGGTATGGTAGTCTGGAATTGAAGCAGGGTATCTGAGATGATATAAAAACCCTAGGCATGGCAGACAAACATGTCTCCAAACAATACCTCATTTGGGATCCTAACAGAACCACAAAAGAATTGTCATTAGTATGACTGGGATGAGAAACTCACCACCACATTTATAGACCATATGCTCTAAAGCACAGGGAACACAGGTGAGGAAGAGGACATGGTCCTGGCACTGAAGGAAATTTCAAGGTGGTCACTGCATGCCTTGCAGGGGGTACGATGAGGGTGAGGACTGAGTGGAGACGGACCAGGGCCAATCTGAAGGTGACCCCACCCTAATAATAGATCTGCTTATTGGGAGACACTCATCTGGGGCCAAGCTGTGTGGTACAAGGAAGGACACTGAACTGGGCCTCCAGGAGACCATCAATCCCTGTTCTGCACCATCTGCTTCTGGGAGTGTGAGCAGTAGTGAAAATGGGTCGGATATACTAAGCACTTCAAACCACCCAGCACAGTGCTGAGCGCTAACATCCATGACCAGCAAAGCAAATCTGAACTCTCGGGTGGGACAGGGGAGGCTTCTCATGATTGAGCCCCAGTGGCAAACATCTGCTCTGTGCCCTGATTTGGAGCCATCCTGCACCCCTAGAGTTACTTTGATATCCATTCACCTTCTCCTGGCTGCCTTTTTCAACACACCTGTCATGATGCAGGCCAACCTTTTAGGCCCAGCTCACAGCCAACTCTTCCTTGAAAATATTTCTTGGTGGGGTCTGTCCTTGGAACATCTATGAAACTGTGTACCTGACACAATGTCACATAATTGCCTTTTTTTGTTTGTTTTTTGTTTTTTTTTTGAGACAGGGTCTCGCTTTGTAGTTCAAACTGGCTCTGAGCTCACTGTGTAGCCCAGGCAAGCCTGGAACTCAGCAATCCTCCTGTCTCTGCCTCCCGAGTGCAGGGATTACAGGCGTGAGCCACCACACCCGGCCATAATTGCCTTTTTAAAAAAATACACCGTAAGGCTCTCAGCTCTGATTATAAACCTTAGTTCATTGTAAATTTCTCAATAATGGGAATGTTTTTGTTAACACATGACACTTCGCTCATGGTTTTAAATTCCTTCAGGGCAAGAGTATGTTTTATTCATTTTTATATTCCTCTTTTCCCCAGATCTGCCCACTAGTGTTGGAATGTCTACCCCAGGCTTTGGTCACAGTGAGAACTAAAAAAGTATTTATTTGGACGAATGAATTATGCGTAAGGCATTTATCACTAAGCTTAGAGCTGAGTTTTAGAACTTATGTGAGATTTATGGTCAGTAGCATTATCAACATGTCTTTATTTCTAATGTCCTAATGTTCTAATACCTCTTCTTTAAAAATGATGAATACAATTATTTTGTTGCCAGATTAATGAAATACCTGTGCTTTCCTGAAGTGTCTAGGCAAATCCATCTCTGATCATCTGTCATTGCTGGAAATTCCAGCACCTCTATCTTCCTACCACTTTTGAGAGGAATTATTAAATTCATGCTGAGAACATTCCAGCATTTTAGGTTGTTCACCTTTCAAAACTCCTCAGGTATCTTCAAGAATTTGTGAGTTAAAATATTCCTGGGTTGTAGGTCTTAATTCAAAATCGACTGCACATTTTTATCATTAAGTCATGAACATTAGGTGACTTTTGCATTTCTGTGCAAGGCATGTTTCTTATTAGGCTAAGCTTTTCAGTCTATACAATTAATGGTTCATAGCACACGAGGGAAGGTTTATTAATTTTCATTTTACTTGTTTTTTGAAGGTTATGGGGTTAAGGGTTCTAAGTTGGAGTTATTGAAATTTTAAAAGGTGTAAATAGGTAAATGTTATGGTTCTTAGAAAAGTGAGATATTTCCCTTTAAGCATGTGATTAATATTACTAATAAAAATGTCATCAGCCTTTCCTGCCAGGGTGTTGCAGTTACAAACACATTTTGTATGTATGTGTGTGGTTTGCTTTCCATACCTACCGGGACATTTTGAGAGACAGATTAATATAAGAATATTACTTGTAAAAATAGAGTCTCAATGCCTTGTTGGTCCCACTCAATAATTATCTATGAAAAATAGTATCTTCCTGTGCATTTGGTAAAGACTGCTTGACCAGAAAATCAGTCCTTTAGTTTAGATCAGTGTTCAAGAAAAGATGTTTATCCTCCCATCAAATCGCATAAAAATACCACCATTGTCTCTTTCTTTCACATTTGAGGATGGAGAACATTTTCTATTTTAATTCAGTTTCATTTGTTAGTTTCTTAAGTATTGATTTCCTTATGCTGTTATTCATGGCACATGGTGCAGATTTTATGTAGTAAAATATTTAGTTTGGTATGGATACAGCAATACTTTTTAAACAGCTTTATTGAGATATAATTCACATACCACATACCCGCTTATAGTGCATAATTCAGTAAGGTGGAGTCTACTCAGAGTTGTGGAAATGACACTCAAATCTCATTTGGAAACATTTTGTCATCCTACAAAGAAACCCTATGCCCACAGGCAGCCGCTCTGCATCCTGTCAGCACTGGGCACCACAAATTTACTTTCTGTCTCTGCAAATTAAGCAGCATTTTAAAAACAAATTTTAATTATCTCAAAGGTTTGGTGATTTTTATGATCTTTTTAAAGTAATATATTCAATGTAATAGTCAGGTAATGGAATTTTTTATCTTCATAAGATTTTTACTTTTAAAGTGAAGCATTTGGTTTATAATAAATTCCAACCCTTAGTGAATTAGACTAGTATGATGTTTACCTGTGTCGCTCCTCTACTTGTTTAGTGCTGTAAGCATTTTATATTTATACCTGCACAGATACAGGAATGTTGCATTAGAGAAACGGGGAATATCTGAATCGTTAAAAATACATTCAGAGCAGAAATATCTCCAGCAAACATTTCATTCCTACTCTCTCTTTCTGTGTGTGTGTGTGTGTGTGTGTGTGTGTTACTGGTGAATGGACTTATGACTACTTTGGCACTGTGCCATTCCTTTTTATTTTGGGATAGGGTCTCACTAATTTGCCCAGGGTGACCTTGGACTTGTAATCTTGATGCTTCTGTCTCCCTAGTAGCTAGGATTTTAGAGATGTGCCTCTGTGCCCCACTTAGCACTACTTTTTATCTGTGAGTACCTTCTGTCCCATCAACACAAACATACACACACCACCCACATACCCACATACACTCAGTAGTCATGGTCACAAGTAATGAGCAAGTTTCAATGACAAAATTACCAACAATACGTGCCCAGTACTGACATGTTCTTATACACACTATAAAATAACATTATTTTGGGTTTTTTTTTTTTTTAGACAGGGTCTTACTGCTAGGTCTCACTCATAGGTCAGGCTGGTCTTGAACTCACAACGTAGCCCAGGTTGGCCTCTAACTTGCACTGATCTTTCTGCCTCTGCCTCCCAAATACTGGGTTTACAGTGTATCACCACACCCAGCCCTTATTGTGTAGTTTGATTGCATGTACATATGACTTATTTCTAAACCATCCTAGGAGTCATAACACATTCTTTAGAGGCCAGAAGTGTTAACACAGAAAGCAGAAATACATAAATAGTGTTTTTGGCAGATTATTGATTCTACTGATTTTATCCCTGGAATTATTAGGAAACTTGACGGGTATTTGCTCACTCACTCTTTTGATCAAAACGTATTTATGGATTAATGACAACATAAAGGGTGTGGCATAGGCCCTAGAGCAACACAATGCTAATATTCAGTTTCCTCGGCAGGTGATGCTAACTTCAGCACATAAAGGGGAGGCTGTCTTCTCATATGGAAAGAGCTCAAAGAATCATGTAATTTTTCCTTTTGCTTGAAAAACTGTAGCCTGTATTTTGCAGGAAAATTCAACATAATTGGTATATCCCCATCTTTTTAGGTGAATTAGGCCTTAACTGACAGATAACCCATTTTGTTCTAAAATTCAACGAACTCTAGGAAAATCTTATTCCACACAATCTTTTGAAAATGTCATTTGCCATTTATATTTGATGGCCTTAAGAAAAAAAGTTATAAAAAGGTATTAATGCAAGTAGATAATAAAGCTGCATTCTATAAATCTATAGCAGCTTACAGTAATCATTAAAGCATGCAAAAGTCTTTCATCTATTCAAAAATATGCAGCGCACAGAATGTCTGCTAAGGTGCATGACAAGTCAGAGTTAAATATATATTAATAAATGAATTAGCTTCATAAATAATAGCCATAATGACATTTTAGGAGACAATAAGTCTGAGGATTGTCAGAAAATGGTTGATGTATGAGCTTCACGTCTCAGTGATTCTTCAAAATGAATAGGCTTTGCAGATAGTTCAGACCTGAGACCAGCCTATTTCCTTGAATAATTTACTTGTTGTCAATTTGTACAGCCACATTACACATGCAAATTGTGCTGCCTGTGCAAACACCACTTGGAGATGATAAAAACAAATTTACGAAGGCTATAGAAGGAGGATTTATTTCACTTTCTCACCCAGGTCAAGCAATACATGTATCTGACGATTGTGTGTACCCAATTTTGTTGTAATTATATCAGCAAATTATTCCTTATAATCTTATTATTTTTAGCAGTCTCCTTGTGCTTGGGATAATTAGCTTTCTTCACTCAGTGTAAAAACAATTCAACTTGCCAGCCAGGCAGGGCATAGCTCCATTATCTGTTTTGGGTTTAAATTTATTCCCTATATTCTTGGACACTTTGTGTAAATTAAAAATTTCATAGTCCCTAATACTGTACACGCTGTTCATTCAGTGATGAATTAAGGCCCCTAAACCTCTCCGTTTGCTATTAGATATCTCACCCACTTTATATGTTAATCTGTGCTAATGAATTCCACAACCCCTAGCCACAGCGAGATGACTAAAATTATTACCACTTACAGAGATATGCCTTTTTCATTTAAAGTTCAATTCAAATTGCTCCCATAAACAGTCTGCCACACAAAGATACCTCCTATAAAGGAGAGTTACTTACCTATAAGTAGAGTTCTCTGAAGGTAGTATTATCTTTGGATGCACATTCCTAGGTCACGTGCCCTCAGGTCTGTGGCATGGGGGAGAAGGTTCATAGCTCATGGGTAGGCCTTTCTTTCCTTGGGGCGCTTCATTAGCTCTGTGGACTGTATTCCTGAGGGTTTTTTGTGCCACACCCCTTCCCACAACCAATCCCATCCATGGCAGTAGTCAGGCCATGTGACTACCCAAAGAGTTGAAGGACTGGTTACCCTAAAGAACCACCTATGAGGAAGATGCATAGCTTCCATCATAAAGAACTTACCTATTGATTGAAGTTACCTAGAAAAACAAATCTAGGGTTTTCAATACAGAACATGAAATTTAAAATCTATATTTACTTGATAGTTAAGCAACATTTTAATTGTGGAAATAATATGTACACACTATGAAAGAAGTAGAAAATATATATTAAAAATTAAATAAAAATAATACACCTACCAATAATCCTACTACTCAGTGACAGTCACAGCTGGTAACTGGTACCCAGTTTATACACTAATCTTCTACTTAGAAACCCTCTTCCTTTACCAACAAAATAACTAGTCTTATCATGTCTCTCTTCCACCCATTCTATCCAGAGGTATATACACGCAGAGTGCCTGACTCATCCTCCTAAGTCTCCAGCGTAACTCACTGTAAAAATTTTAGTTGCTATTGTCTCAAAGTCAAGCGATCCTCAGAGTTTCAAGGGCTGAACTCTTGGCTCCTTGTAGTTATTGTTCCTCAGCAGAACATGAGTTTTCATGTTGCTTTAGCTCCAACATGATCCCTATAATTATCCCTTTCTGAAATAACTTTCCTAAACCATACAGCAAGGTACAAGGTAGAAAGTATGGTCTGAAGCTCAACTTCTGCCAGGCACACCTGGGTGACTGTTGGCATGGGCTGTGCTTCCTTTCTGTTGCTGGTTCTGCTTGTGATCCTCACAACTGCTATGCTATGGAGGAAGCAGAGCAGCCACAGCTTTGCAGGTGAGAACCTCTGAGGTCCCACGGGAACTTTCTTGGAGAAAAGGATTCGTAAATAGGTCTTTGCCACTTCTGAACATAGAACTCTCCATTTTCATTCTTGCCCTCGATTGACAGTTATGGCTTTGGCACGCTGGGTAGTTGGTGTGGTTTTAGGATTTCTCTTTAAAGACAGATCATTTTCAGAGCTATACCTTTGGAAACCTTTTTGGTTAGAAATTCAGAGCTTCATACATTATTTCATTCTGTGGTTCTTTAATTATTTGTTACTTTAAGAAGGCCCTTGACATAAAGCAAATATTTTGCTTAAAGAGACTTTATAATAATCTACCTTTTATAGTGTCCTCTGCTTAGAAGACAAAACAACTTTTTGGGAATGAAATTTTTCTGTGTCTGGCTGGGAAAATGCCCATGGATTAACTTCACTCAATATCACACTTGCGTGCAGGATGATTCGGGGCCGAAGCCAGCTCTCCCCGCTCCATCTGGTCTCTTCTGTGCCTCAGGGTTACTCAGAGCCTTACACAGCTGGGCAGTGAGGATGGCAAAGCACATGTGATATATTACAGTGTGGGAGTAGTAACATCAAATCAGAGTGGCAATTTAGTACATCATAGTTCCACTGGAGAATATCACGTGGATGATAGATCGAGCGGCCTACAATTAAACTGAGTTAGTATTTGGCAGAGCCTGACGGGCAGCTCTTAACAAGTAAGATCCCTCCAAGCTCGATGTGTTCTTAGAGAAAGATTAAAGGTGCTTTATCCAGTGTCTTCTCTGAGTGTGTTTATTTAATGGCCTCATATGCATTTATTTGTCTTAAGTATACAACTAAATCTAGCAAGACCAAGCCTAGAGTGCTTCTGTGCCTCTGCCATCCTCAGATGTGTCCATCCCTTCTTCCTTCCTGTCCCCTTGCCCTTCTTCTCAAACGTCCTCCTTCACCTCCTCAAAAATCATGTTTCTGGGCCCGAGATTTAGCTCAGTGGTTCTGGCGCCTGCCTCGCAAATGCAAGGTCCTGAGTTTGATCCCTGGTTACCACATACAGTGCTGGGCGTGGTGACTCACGCCCACCAGCAGTCAATACCACATACCACAGTGCCGGGCGTGGTGGCTCACACCTGTCATCCCGGCACTCAGAAGGCAGAGACAGGAGGATTGCTGAGTTCGAGGCTTGCCTGGGCTTCATAGTGAGCTCAGGGCCAGCCTGAACTACAGAGCGAGACCCTGTCTCAAAACAAAACAAACAGAACAAAACAAAACAATTATGTTCCTGAAACCATCTGTCCTTCAGCCACATCACAGTGCAAGTGATGCTTCTTGTTCAGTACTATTTCCATTTTGACATGGACAAGTCATATAGGAAATATATAAAATGTTCCAAGTGATATCAAATGATGTGACTTAGCTCAAGGATCTCAACTGCTATAGACGTTTTTGTTGCTGAATTGTCCCTGCCACGTGGAAGACTACGACTGTTTTCCTGGTCTATGTGACTTTTTTAGTTTAATTATATACAAAATGGGAATAATGAGAAACCTCCCTCACATGATTGTTGGTTAATTTGCTAGATGTTTTTCCCATTTGCTTTCCTCCTTTTCTTTCTTGAGGAGGTGGCTTCCTGTGGGGAGAATGTATATGGGCCAGGAGTCACATGTTCCAGGGCTCAATTTAAACTACCATTTGTGCCGTAGCTATGTGATTGTGGGCATCCAACCTTTCTGAATTTAATTTCCCTTAGTATAAAAAAGAGATAGTTGTGCTTGCTTTGGCAGCACATATACTAAAAAAGAGATAGTAAAAGCATCTCATATTTTTATTGTGAAAAGTAAAAAGATAATGTTTACATATACTTAGCAGGATATTGTGTGCTTGGAAGACAAGCACTGGGAAATTATTATTACTTATGCTAAGAAAGGCAAAGGAAATGTATACATATATTTAAACTGAAAGGCACAATTTTCTAAAT
This sequence comes from Thryonomys swinderianus, assembly GCA_004025085.1. Taxonomy (NCBI): domain Eukaryota; kingdom Metazoa; phylum Chordata; class Mammalia; order Rodentia; family Thryonomyidae; genus Thryonomys; species Thryonomys swinderianus. Next base: position 91,143 of record PVIC010001094.1, read on the forward strand.
ACTAAATTACCTGTTACTATCACTTAACTAAATATGGATGTTGACTTGTTTGCATTTAAATAGTAAGTTGCCAGTTTAATGATCATGAACACTATTTCTTTTATATGAATATTTTCCTGCTATCCAAAACAAATAAATAAGAATATAATGGTATTGTTTGGAGAAACAATTCCAATGAGTATGAAGGGGATACTAGAGAGTGGATTGCTGCTAAAAAGAAATATTTAATAACTGGAAAATGTGAAGAACATATGGATAAGACTTCAATAAAAAATTAGAAAAATAAAATACAGAAATTCTATTTAAGCAAAACTATGAGAAAGTTTCTGAGTTTCTATTTAATTAAAAAGTTGACTTAGAAAATAATTTTTCCTCTTTCAAGTCCCATTATTAGTTTACAGTTATGCTAAAATATATGTCAAATAGTTGCCTTTATATCAGGAAATGAAACACTAAAATAATAATAATGTTTACAATAGTCATTTTAGCATTGTTTAAAAACTGGTTCTAGCTCTTTCTATGAAGTTGAGTTTCACTTCTCCTACTTCATTGAATCAACTGCCAGCTCCTTTACATTTGTACTATCTTTTTAAGTTTTTCTCCAGTCTACAGTTGAAAGAGAAAGCAATCTTTTGTTTTGGGGCTCAGTTCTACTGCCAATACTTTTTACTTAGGTTATCACTACAGCCAACCAACAGATTGCCTTGACTTCGGTTCCCCACGCTCCTATGTACTGCTTTTTTAAGGGTCTCCACAGTTTGATGTCTACTCAACTTTCCCATTTTTCTGATGAGAGAACTCAGTTTTGGATAGCAGGAAAATATTCATATAATTTTCAGGGACTTTTGAAGAGCTGAACATAGTTAAACATAGCATTGTGACTTCAGAGTTCAAGGTTTGGTCTTTAAATCATGCTACTTTTTCCTAAACATGGTCTATAATTTCTAAATTTTCCTAAAATGAATTTCCCTACCATATACATCTACTAAGTTCCTTACATCCTTCTAAGCATAGTGTATAGCTAGTTTTTATCAAAATATAATCCTAAAATCCCAATGTGAATTAATTGCTTCCTATTAACTGCAATTATGACACATTGCTTTAGTTTTTACACTGAAATGATTATTAACTGCTTTATATTATAATTATTTACATCTATGTGGCAACCTAACTGTATTTTGGATTTTTGTGTGGCAAGGACCATGTCTTATTTGTCTTATTTATCACCTTTCCCTTCACTCTAAAAATGTTTCTCCTAATGTTTTGCTTCTAATAGATAATAAGTAAATTGAATTAAAATTCTATTTTTAAAAGAGAAGAAGGTAATATTCTTTGTTTTTGTAGACAATTTGTTTTTTTTTCAGGTCTACTGGTAATTTGTACAAAAAAAAGCACTTCTTGACTAGGAGCTCTTGCATAGAAGAATTTTTCTCAAAAAGAATATATTCTTATGTAAGGAAAATTTATGCGAAGTTTACTCATTATTCATCACTTAAATATTTATCAAGTTCCTAGTGTCTAACACTACAGATAATGCAACTGTCAAAGTGATACTGAACATAAAAATATCAATCTGTGGTCTTAAAGAATCTAAACTAAAAGGAATAAATGCTAACAAGAACAAAAATATTCCATAAGAAACTCAAGGGTTGCTTAAGAAAATACGTACCTGTCTGATTTTTTTTAAAATCTACTTTCAGTCATAGCCAAGTAAACTCCTCTCTGACAATGCCCAACCTTTCCTACAGCTAATAACTACTGATTCTGAAAGATGCAAAATAACAATGTGAAGACAGGTGAAGAAATAAAATAGGTAGGTGCTGGAAAGAGAGACAGAGGGTGAATTTGTCAGTTTTCTAGTTCTTACCCTGAGAAACAGCTACAGCCAGCACTGTTAGGTAGGCTAGAAAGTGAATAGAAGTTTGTCTTATGTGGGAAGGAGTTCAGGTCAGTAACAATTGCTAGAAAAGGAAAGGACATTTTGGGGAAGGAGAGAAACAGAGATGGTGAACCTAAATTTCATATATAAAGTTTGACCAAATCTCTCTAGATGACCTTTGAACTATGCAAGCGAAGGGTAGACTCCTGGAAGCCCAGACAGGAGAAAAGTAACTAGAATTTGAGCTGTTTTCTTTTTCTGGAAAGATAGAGCTTATACTTTAGGTTTATTCAAATTAATGACCTGATTTTTTAGAATTAATTTTTATCCTTATTGGTACATTGTATATACACATCATGATCACATGCAATATTGGGAATTTGTACCAGTATATGACACAATTTAATTCATTTCCAATGAGCTCATTTTTTAAAAAAAGACAATATTCTTTGGAGAAATACAATATAATCCAGAATTTCTACAACATATTACTTGTAATTTCCAGAATAAAATTCAAGATACTTATCTTACAAAGTAATGGGAGAATATGAACCATTTTTCATAAAAAAATATATCAGGGAGACTCAGTTCACTAGTGTCAAAATTATGAAGATAGTGACCATGTGTAAATCTCATAGTATACAAATTATAAAGGGTGAATTTGTATTGAATGTAAATTGCTCACTAGTGTCAGATTTGAGAAAAAAAAGAATAAAGATAAAATAAAAACTTTGGAAGGAATATTGGTCCTTTCAGATAAAAGAAAAACCATTGTAAGTAACCTTATAATACAGGACATGTCAAAGGAAATACTTTCATATAAAGATAAATGAAAGCAGATGTAAACTCAGAGTCAGGGAATGGAATGAAGAGCATCAGAAATAGTAAATAGGTGGGGAAATGTAAAAAGCCATTTTTCTTCTTTATTCTTTTAAAATACAAATGTGAATTAAAGCACATATTGATATTAATGTGAGATTTACATGCATGTAGATGTGTCATGTATGGAAATATCAAAGATGGGCCAAGAATGTTAAATGAACCTATGCAGTTCAAGATTTCCACAGTTTTACATGAATTGTTAAGGTGGTAACTCTAAGTAGCCTATAAAAAGTTAAAGATGGATACTATAATCCCTTAGTCACAATGAAACAGTAAGAGCAAGTATAGGTGAAAAGCTAACATATAAATTGGAATGAAATTCTAGAAAGGACCCAAAAGTGAACTTGGGAAGAAGCATTTCTCTAGTAGTGGGCAAAGGCTTACAGCTGGGGGGGTCAGGATGGCAAGGTCAGGTGGCTGAATATTCGAGTTGGTCAATTTGCTTGTGTACATAACTATAATTCAAGATCCTATGGTGGTGAGTACTTTACTGAACCGGAATTAAATGGCAAATAAATTGACCCAAAATTTAAAGGAAGAAAGTGCAATAGATTGGACACTGAACATCTCCACAGGCCTGTGTGTTAAAGGGCTGGTTCTGTGGTGAGAAGTCATGGAGCCTTTAGGAGATGGGGCATTGTGGGAGGCCCATATGTCATGAGAAACATGCCAGGAGAGGGTTAGCAGCCCCAGCACCTCCCTCTTCCTCTCTTTTCCACCCTAGCTCGTGATGAGGTCAGTGGTTTCACTCTGCCACACACTTCTACCCCTAAGCACTGCTTCACAAGCCCAAAGCAGGAAGGTCCACCACTTCTCTAAAACAGCAAGCCACAACAAATCTGTGCAAGTTGCTTATCTTAGGGTTATTTTTAATAATGGTGAGAAGCTGACTAACACAGACAGCCACCTGAAGAAGTTCCAAAGGTAAAGCATAGTAATGTTAAGACTGCATGAATCAGGTCATTTGGGATGTCTTCACATCAGCAAATACATGTCCTCAGGTGTTTATTTCTGGCTATAGGTCATTGAGAATAATTATTTCATTAGAGACAATATGCTAGGTGGCATATACATTTCCAAGTCATTGAAGATAATGCCACATTGCAATGTAAACCAACTAAACTAGTTAACTGTTACCACTAATGAGAAATGATTCCCTTTGATGTTGGTGAAGTTGGAAAAAAATCTGGAGTTCTTCTGTTCACATTCAAGGTGAGATGCTAATAGTTTGACTAGGTTTTTCACTTACACTTATAGCTTACTTTTTCTTCACAAATATGACAGCTTCTGTGCTTAACAGTCATGACTAATGGGCTGGGTAATGGTGTTTTGGAGCGATCACAAAATGATGGGGAACAAGACACTGAAGTTACTTGATGGGGGAAGAGCTTTCCAGGCATGTGCCCATGCCTGAAGTGTAAGAATCCAAGGAGACACAGGTACCACTGTTTAGGTTCTCCCTACATGAAGAGGAAATGGTATTTGTCTATCCCCAAGAGAACCCCAGGACACCATCAGTATGGCCATCACTCATCTGCAACAGCATTGTGGTTGCTTCAAATAAATTTAGGATGTGGAGATGAATGAGAAAAGGAGGTGAAAGCTTAAACACAGCAGACCTTTTTGGAAGTTCTCTGAAAGTTAGATTTAATTAAAGATACTGTATGAGAGTTCATAATAAAGAAGGTAGCTCCAAATGCTAGCCTGAATTTATGAAGCTGAACAGAAGAGTATGAATGGACAGAAAGCAGCAATGACAAGATGTAAGGGCAATGGCATGAAAATGTGAATGGGAGGGAATAATAAATAAATAGGAAAATATTAAAACTTGATGTTTAGAACTGTCCCTTATTCTCCATCCCCATTCCCTTTGTCTAGTTGCTAATGGTTCCTTTCTAACAGCCTTCTTGCTTGGTACCTTTCACAATGGTTCAACTACCTCCAAAGCCATCTTTCAAATTCACATGCAAGACTATAAACTCATCTCCCTGGATAGCCTGATTCATCATGTCACTCCAGTGGTTCTGTAATTTCCCCTACGGTATCATTTAGAACCTGTCTGCCTTAGGAGAAACTCCATAGCCTGGTCTAAACTGATTCTCACGTCTTCCCTGAACAGTATTCCTGTCATTCTACATTTGTTCACATGGTGCTCCTAAACCACCTTCCCTATTTCTTTTTATCCCATGCTTTGTCATCTTCACTTCTCCTTATCCACTACATGACAAGCACTGACAGCAGCAGCTCGTAATCTATCAGAGGAGACCGACCTATGACAACTGTTCCATACTCCCACATTACAGTGAGCCAGCTATTATGAAGCCTAGAGAAGAAAGGTATGAACTGCTTGAGTCAGGAAAGGTTTCACTCAGGACAAAATATTTAGTCCAGGTTTTAAGGATAAAGAGAAGTTCAATAGGTATGTAAAAGAAAGGTATTCTAGGAAGGGGAAATCTATATTATTTCCCCTCCCTAGAAAACTGTCTTACCTTTCTGCTCTCAGGACTTTATACTTGTATTGTGAACCTCACAATTTTAGTGTATATGGTATGAAGTGTATCATTTATAAACATATATATCTCAGACTACAGACTTCTCGACAGGTCATATATATTTCTTTTCAATCCTGAAATCTAAGCACAGCGCTGAACATTGGACCCATAGTAAAGATCCCAAAGATACTGCCAGATTAGTGCCTCTCACCAGGGGCACTGCACTGCAGTGGGAAAAGCAATAGCTTCCCAGTTCCATGGGACTTCTCTGTCTGGGGCCAGCACAGTATTAGATGTGCAGCATTAGGGAAGTTGCTTAAACTCCTGAAATCTTTTTTTTATTTTTTTGAGACAGGGTCTCGCTTTGTAATTCAGGCTGGCTCTGAGCTCACTATGTAGCCTAGGCAAGCTTTGAACTCAGCAATCCTCCTGTCTCTGCCTCCCGAGTGCTGGGATTATAGGCGTGAGCCACCACGCCTGGCTAAACTCCTGAAATCTTAATTTCTTTATCTGCAAAATGGATGCAGTAACACCTATCTCACCCTCATAGGATTATATGAGGTATTAGAGGGAAATAATGCCCCATAAGTCTTCCTCTTCTGTTCTCCCCTTGCCCTACCTCCAACCTGTAGGACCTGGAAAGATGTGAAAGTCCCACACATGGTCAATGAAGAAAAAGTGATTTTCTTTGGCAATATCCCATATTACAAAGTTTCTCTTTTTTTTTAAATGTCAATTTTCACAGTGCTGGTTGTTGGAAGACTAACATTATTTATAGATGCTTTGTAAAAATCTAAAAAATAAATCCAGATAGTAAAATTGTCTTATTGGCGAAGGATATCAACCATTTCTGAAATTCAGAATTCTCTGATTTGAACTCTTACCTAAGACCTTTGTTTTCTTCAGTGCTGAAAAAGAGGCATGTTATACAGAAAGCACTTAATTATTCTCAATTTCAGCAAGAAGAACATTTATTATATATTCAACAAAGTTATATTCACTTTTTCCAACTGAGAGATATTTAAGGGATTTTATTATTTTTGGAGAAGTTTTTCATCAATCAGATGTCTTCTAGCCACAAAAAAGAACTTCACAATTAATTTTTTATAACATGGGTGTGACTTCTAATCTCTATACTAAGAATGAATAGTAAGTATAAGGGCAAACTATTCATAAACCTTAATATTTCTTGGCAAAGAAAAACTACTTTGTGCTTATAAGGATATGGTACAGAAGTTAAATGAAACCTACATGTTTGAAATTAGTGCCAGATGCAACATGACTCAAGCACAGTTCACTAGCTGCATCAAGTAAAAGGTATTCAACAATTCTCTGTTTCACAGAATTTTTAACAATACAAATATTTCATTCACAAAATGCACAGCTTGGCAGGTTTCCAGGACAGGAATTTGCAGGAGGGAAGGTAAATTTATTGTTAAAAATAAATCAAATGACTGACATTTTCCTTAGAAAACTGACAAAACAATACTATTCAGAAACTGAAAGCCTCTCAATAGGAACCAGAAGAAAACTCTGAGCTCTTATTAATGCTTATAGGAACCTGTTATAAATAGGGAGATATTTGAGAAATCTCAAATTTACATTAAGAAACTTAATTTAGAATTTTTTTTTTGAGACGGGGTCTCGCTTTGTAGTTCAGGCTGGCCGTGAGCTCACTATCTCGCTCAGGCAAGCCTCGAACTTGGCAGCCCTACTACCTCTGCCTCTTGAGTGTTGGCATTACAGGTGTGAGCCACCACGCCCAGTTTAGAAATACTTATTTTTGAAGTAGGTTTTGCCAAAAACTTTTGATATGAAATTTGATGCGCAGTTTTGGAGTAGTGAGTCCATTTCCAGTCATTTCACATTCAAAGGTACTAAGTAATGATCATGATTTAATGGATTTATACAGAAGTAATCAAGAGAGTTCTTTAAGAGTAGGCCCGACAGGCCCCGCCGTGCCCTGTTTCCAGTGGACTGGGGAACTGGCAGCGGGCGGAACGGACCCAGCAGCTGTGGGCCCCGCCGTGCCCTGTTTTCTGGCGGAATGAGGGAACAGCCATGGGCGGACCGGACCCAGTGGATGCGGCCCCGCCGTGCCTTGCTTCTGGCGGACTGAGGGAGCAGCACGCGGACCCGGCTGCAGGGTGCAGTCCATTTCCAGTGGACTGAAGGCCGGCCACCAGCCCACTGTATCCCAGAGCTGTGCAGTGAGGAGTCAGACAGAGGTAACTCATAAGCTCAAAGTATCCAGTATAGAATCTAACAAACCTTTTAATCTTATTTACTGTGTTTAATACTGATATTGGCATTTATTGTATTATGGTAACAAACATGATGTGATTGTTCTGCTCAAATACCTACCATGATGTGTCAGGAGTGAGAACTCTCAAGGGTTATTACAGATTCAAGGAGGACCCCCCCCAGGAAAGTGCTGCATCCAAAGGGCCCCAGATAATAGAAAGAGACCTGCAACAAACATTGCCCTGTCATCAGTCAAAGAAGAGCATTAAAAACAACGAAAGTGTAGAAATGGGAAAATACACAAAAAAACAGACACAAAGATCACCACCACAGGGAACTTCAGAGAAAAGGGAAATAGGGCAAACTGAAACTCAAACACCAGGACTCTTGGAGATGGTAACTAAAGCAGATCTAGTAAAATGGAAAGCAGAACTCATCTCTGAGATCAAAACAGAGATACTGTCCTCAGTGAAAGACTTCATTAAAGAAGAGATCAGTGAGATGATTGAATCCAAGTTAGCAGAAG